>CM038474.1:13355981-13373926 GCA_021464305.1 Kandelia obovata | reverse complement strand
CATCCTGGTCAGAGCTTAAATGAAAGAGTTATGTCCAGTTTTATAAGCAATGTTGAAACCATTCGAAAATTGCCCAATTAGCTTTGCTTCTTTTTGCACTTGACGTATCCATTTTCATCCTAAATTAAAATATAATAATAATGAGTACATTTAAATACAAATAAGTGATGCGGAAAACCCCAAGGGACCCAACGCACACAATGACTCAGAGATGAACCAGGAAAGCTAAATCAGAGTTAAATAACACAAACCCTAGACCCAACATGTGAAGGAACACGAACCTAGGGTATTTAAGAAGGATATGGATGCCACACTCCAAAACAGGAAGAGGAATTGGGAGTGATAAGTCGATTGGAACGCCACAAGAAGAAGTACCTCTTGATAAGTTCTTTAGTTCTCAAAAGAACCGAGGGAGAAAACCCTTACTTTCTATTTCACTCAAAGTTGTATATCCTTCAGAGCTTACAAGGGGTGCCTATTTATAGGCAAAGATAGCAATCCTAAAGAGGAACAAATTCCTACTTAGGACAAATCCTTATTTTGAGAAATTTCTAACAATGGAAACATTCTACAACAGAAAATACACTCTTGTTAGGAGTGAGTGCTATTGCTTAATACGGGCTATCAAGTACTCCAATGATATTAATTAGGCCTCTACTCTTTGTCAAGCTTGAATTCGCCACCATTTGAAACCTGGTGGGCCTGAATGTCCTTAATCAGCCCATTTAGTGCTTCTTTAATTATTTTGGCTCTTGCTCGTCTTATTGGGCCTTCTGGGAATGTGAAATGGACCTTTTGCATCCACTGGAGCCTTCCAGCCATCATCTCTACGGTTCGCATCATTAGCTTGTGTTATTGGACCTCTTGTATCCATTGGAGCTTTCCAGTCATCATCGTTTATGGTTCCATCATTCCCCCTCTCCTCAAAAGATTTCGACCTCGAATCATCACCTTGTTTATATTTGATGATGTAAGGGAAGGTCTCAATGAATTCAATCCCCTGGCATGTCTTTTTCAACTTTCCTTGTCCCTTCAAGTGCTTTAAAGATTCATGGTCAGTATTGATGACAAACTCCTTGGGCCAAAGGTAATGTTGCCATGTCTCCAATGCTCGCACCAATGCATACAGCTCCTTATCATAGGTAGGATAATTAAGGCTTGCTCCACTTAACTTTTCACTAAAATAAGCAATTGGGCACTTTTCCTGCATCAAAACAGCTCCAATGCCAATACCTGAAGCATCACACTCAATCTCAAAAGCATTTGCAAAGTTAGGTAAAGCAAGTAAGGTGCAGAAACTTAATTTTTCCTTGATGCAATTTAAAAGCATTGTCTTGGTCAGTACCCCACCTAAAAACTTATGTTCTTTTTTATAAGCTCCGTGAGTGGTGCAGCAATGGTGCTAAAGTCCTAACAAAGCGTCTATAGAAACTAGCTAAACCATGAAAGCTACGCACATCACTAACTGACTTAGGTGTAGGCCGATCACGAATTGCCTTAACTTTTTTCTTATTAACCTCAAAACCTTTAGCACTGACAATATAGCAAAGAAATGTGATTTGATTAGTACAAAAGGAACATTTATGTAAGCTAGCATACAATTTCTCATAACGTAAAACACTTACAATGGAACGTAAATGATGCTGATGCTCTTCTAGGGTTCTACTATAGACCAGAATATCATCAAAATACACAACTACAAATTTACCCAATGAATGGACGCAAAATATGATCGCATAAAGTAACTTGGTGCATTGGTAAGACCAAATGGTATAACAAGCCATTCATACAACCCGTACTTAGTTTTTGAAAGCTGTTTTCCACTTATCTCCCTCTCTCATCCTAATTTGATGATTTCCACTTTTCAAATCAATCTTAGAAAAGACACATGAACATGCAATTCATCCAACATGTCATCTAATCTAGGTATGGGGTGACGATACTTTACAGTGATTTTGTGTTGATTGCCTCGACAAATCAACGCACATCCTCCAAGTCCCATCCTTTTTGGTACAAGTAGGACAGGAACAGCACATGGACTCATGCTTTCCCTCACATGTCCTTTGGAAATAAGCTCCTTCAACATGCCTTTTGAAGCTCCTTTGTCTCCTCAGGATTACTCCTTATAGGCTGGCCTGTTAGGGCATGGATGCACCCGGATTGAAATCAATTTGATGCTCAATTCCTCTATTAGGTGGCAATCCACTTGGAACATCGTCAGGAATTACATCTTTCAAATTCCTGCAATAGAGCAACAACAAACACTAGGGAAAAATGGGTCAAATTTGTTAGTGTTAAAATAAGCCTCCTTGTACAAAAGATCAACAAAACTGATTGGTATAGAATGCTCTTTTTGACATCGCTTTTTTTGCATAGAAAACTCTCTCTTTTCTTCACCTTTTCTTGTGTACCCACATTTTTTTTTCTCTTTTCTCTTTTATCAATCTCTTTTTTCGGTTCACTCTCATTTTTAATCCTTAATTGATCCTCATAAGCTTGTTTGAGGGATAAGGGTACAAGAGTGACGGGTTTTTCATTCATTACAAAAGAGTATCGATTCTTTGAAGCCATCATGCATAACTCGTCTGTCAAATTGCCATGGTCTCCCTAGTAGAATATGACCCGCATGCATAGGTACAACGTCACATAAAACTTCATCGTGGTACCTTCTGATAGAAAATGATATAAGAACTCGCTCATTCACCTTGACTTCCCCATTCTCATTCAAACCACTGAAGTTTATATGGCCTAGGATGCTTTCATATTATGTAAATTCAGTTTCTTAACCATAGTTTTACTAGCAACATTTAGTGCAACTCCCACCATCAATAATCATACTACATACCTTATCCTTGATCAGACACCTTGTCTGAAAGCATGAGTCCATGTGTTGTTCCTGTCCTACTTGTACCCAAAAAGGATGAGACCTGGAGGATGTGCTTTGATTGTCAAGCAATGAACAAAATCACTGTAAAGTATCGTCACCCCATACCTAGATTAGATGACATGTTGGATGAATTGCATGGTTCATGTGTCTTTCTAAAATTGATTTGAAAAGTGGATCATTCAAATTAGGATGAAGAGGGAGATGAGTTGGAAAACAGCTTTCAAACTAAGTACGTTTGTATGAATGGCTTGTTATGCCATTTGGTCTCACCAATGCACCGATCACTTTTATGTGACTAATGAATCATATTTTGCGTCCATTCATTTGGTAAATTTGTAGTTGTGTATTTTTGATGATATTCTGGTCTATAGTAAAACCCTAGAAGAGCATCTGCATCATTTATGTTCCATTGTAAGTGTTTTACGTTCTGAGAAATTGTATGCTAACTTACAGAAATGTTCCTTTTGTACTAATCAAATCACATTTCTTGGCTATATTGTCATGCTAAAGGTGTTGAGGTTGATGAGGAAAAAGTTAAGGCAATTCGTGATTGGCCTACACCCTAAGTCAGTTAGTGATGTGCGTAGCTTTCATGGTTTAGCTAGTTTCTATAGACGCTTTGTTTAAGGACTTTAGCACCATTGCTGCACCACTCACAGAGCTTATAAAAAAAGAACATAAGTTTTAGGTGGGTACTGAACAAGACAAGGCTTCTAATTGCATCAAGGAAAAATTAAGTTCTGCACCTTAGCTTGCTTACCTAACTTTGCAAATGCTTTTGAGATTGAGTGTGATGCTTCAGTATTGGCATTGGAGCTGTTTTGATGCAGGAAAAAGCGCCCAATTGCTTATTTTAGTGAAAAGTTTAACTGGAGCAAGCCTTAATTATCCTACCTATGATAAGGAGCTGTTGCATTGGTGCGAGCTTTGGAGACATGGCAACATTACCTTTGGCCCAAGGAGTTTGTCATCCATACTGACCATGAATCTTTGAAGCACTTGAAGGGACAAGGAAAGTTGAACAAAAGACATGCGAGGTAGATTGAATTCATTGAGACCTTCTCCTACATCATCAAATATAAACAAGGTAAGGAAAATGTGGTAGCTGATGCATTATCTCGCAGGTATGCCCTTATCTCTACACTTACTGCAAACTTATTGGGATTTGAACATATTAAGGATTTGTATGTGAATGATCCTGACTTTGCTAACGTGTATGGAGCATGTGAGACGTCAGGCTTTGAGAAGTTTATAGGCATAAGGGTTTCTATTTAGGGAAAATCGTTTATGCATACCTATGAGTTCTTTGAGGGAGTTGGTTGTAAGGAAGCTCATGAGGGAGGTCTAATGGGTCATTTCGGTGTTAGGAAAAACCCTAGATGTTCTCAATGAACATTTTCTTTTGGCCACGCATGAAACGAGATGTCGAGAGGATATGTGAGAAATGCATAACATGCAAACAGGCGAAATCTATAGTTTTTCCCCATGGCTTGTATACCCCCTTGCCCATACCTAGTCATCCTTGGGTTGATTATCTATGGACTTTGTACTAGGATTGCCACGAACAAAAAGAGGTAGAGATTCTGTATTTGTTGTTGTTGATAGATTTTCAAAAATGACACACTTCATCCATGTCATAAAACTGATGACGCAAACAATGTGGCTGACTTATTCTTTAGAGAAGTAGTACGTTTGCATGCATGCCACGAAGCATTGTTCAGATCGAGATACAAAGTCTTAAGCTACTTTTGGAAGACTTTGTGGGTAAGTAGTACTAAGCTATTATTTTCAACAACTTGTCATCCACAAACTGATGGGCAAACTGAGGTGGTTAATCGAACTCTTTCTACTCTTTGTGAGCTATTATTCGAACAAATTTGAAAACATGGGAAGATTGTTTACCACATGTCGAGTTTGCAATATATAGGAGTGTTCATTCTGCTACTAGTTATTCTCCATTTGAAATTGTATATGTTTTTAATCCATTGACTCCTTTGGATTTGGTACCTATACCTGTCAATGAGTATGCCGCTTTGATGGTGAAGCAAGGCAGGCAGAATGGTTAAAAAATTGCATAAAAGGTGCGGCAACAAATTGAAACGACTGAGCAATACGCATCCCATTAACAAAGGATGAAGAGAGTGGTGTTTGAACCTGGTGTACTGGAAATGTGGATGCATATGCCAAGGAACGGTTTCCAGCTCAAAGGCGTTCAAAACTACAACCTAGAGGAGATGGTCACTTTCAAGTTGTAGCACGAATTAATGACATGCTAATTGAGTCACCTGCATATTGTGAGATCTATTGAAGTGACATTGCTAACCTTTATTTTTTTTCAATGATCTTTACCCACATTTTAATGTAGGTGATGATTCGAGATCAATCTTTTTGAGAAGAGGGGGAATGATGAGAACCATAACGATGATGATTGGAAAGCTCCAATGGATACAAGAGGTCCAATAACACAAGCTAATGATGTGAACCCTAGGGATGATGGCTGGAAGGCTCCAATGGATGCAAAAGGTCCATTTCACATTCCAGAAGGCCCAATAACATGAGCTAGAGCCAAAACAATTAAAGAAGCACTAAATGGGCTGATTAAGGACATTCAGGCCCACCAGGCTTCAAATGGTGCGAATTCAAGTTTGACAAAGAGTAGAGGCCTAAGTAATATCATTAGAGTACTTGATAGCCCGTATTAAGCAATAGCACTCACTCCTAAACAAGAGTGTATTTTCTGTTGTGGAATTTTTCCATTGTTAGAAAATTTCTCAAAATAAGGATTTGTCCTAAGTAGGAATTTGTTCCTCTTTAGGATTGCTATCTTTGCCTATAAATAGGCACCCCTTGTAAGCTCTGAAGGATATACAACTTTGAGTGAAATAGAAAGTAAGGTTTTTCTCCCTCGATTCTTTTGAGAACTAAAGAAATTATCAAGAGGTACTTCTTCTTGTGGCGTTCCAATCAACTTATCACTCCCAATTCCTTTCTGTTCTGGAGTGTGGCGTCCATATCCTTCTTAAATACCCTAGTTCGTGTTCCTTCACATGTTGGGTCTAGGGTTTGTGTTATTTAACTCTGATTTAGCTTTCCTGGTTCATCTTTGATTCCTTGTGTGCGTTGGTTCCCTTGGGGTTTTCCGCATCATAGTTAAATGATTGGATATTGGACAGAAGTCAACAATTCCTTAAGTTTATGAAATGCCTTTTACATGCCTCATGAAACTCAAAATCTACATCCTTTTGTAGCAACTTGCATAAGAGTAATGCTAGTTTGAAGAAGTCCTTCATGAATCTTCGGTAAAATCCTACATGTTCAAAAAAAAAAAAAAAAAGAACTTCCCACACACTAGTGAGATTGAATAATATCAACTTAAACTTTATCTACCTCAATTCATTCATATTCTCATAGATGAAACAACATGACCCAAAGGTCAAGCTTTACACTGTTTGCATATGACCTATAGCCATTTGACAAATAAGAGAAGTTGGACTCAATTTTTTGTTCAAAAAGTAAAATATTTTCCTTATTTACATGCTTAGATGGAAGTTAAGCCTAATGTTAAATTGTTAAGAATTGGTTCTCATATTTGCAATCAAGTTTATTACATCATTGGGAGTTTTATCCACCAAACCTCCTTTATTGGAAGCATCAATCATGATAGAAGGCCCTCATAAAAGTACTAGATAAGTAGCTACTAGCTAATTTGATAATAAGGACAATTTTCACATAATTTCTTGAAACATTCTTAATATTCATGTAAAGACTCTTCCTTATGTTGCCTTACACCACAAATATTTGTTGGAACATTCTTAGTATTCATCTAGAGATTTTTTGAATATTGGCCACCCTTGAAGCTCATAAATATTTTTCCAAAAACAATCTTTTCATCTCATTTCATTTGGTAATACTCCAAAAGAGTAATAGAGTCAATCCTTAACTGAATCCTTTAGTCACTCCCGTGAATTTCGTACTCATGCATACCACATAAAACTCCTTTAGATGCTTTTGAGGATCTTCACCTATAAGACTATGAAAAGTGAGCAAAAGATGTATTAGTAACATCTAAAGTAAGAAATGTGATATATAAAATACGAAAGAGAGCCATGATAGGAGATTTACAGAGAAAAATATATATATATATATATATATATATTTTTTATTATTATTATTATTTTTTTCTTTTTTTGATTTAGTCTCTAAGTATGATGTTTTGTATATGAACTACCAGTTATGTGACTTATCTCCACTTGTTACACATTGTTTACAAGAAAGACATCATTATTTTCACAGTTATACAATGATGACAAGCTTTTGATCATAGTCCCCCTCAACTTTAAATCCTCTTAAGGACGAATTGGAAAAAAGAAAATTTATGATCTTTCTACCATACTATAAGTATACATTTTTTAATAGACTTTTGAAACGTCTTTGTAAAAGAGTAACCAGCAATTTACATCCTAAGAAAAATAATTTCAAGAAATAAAAAAACTATTGAATTTTGATGAAAATAAGCTATTTCCCCGGGGGGAACCTTCCTGAAGGAATTGTCTCGTGTTTCTATCCAGCGAACAATACTTTTTTTTTTTTTTTGGGTGTGTACAAACGGAAAATAATTAAATCATATGCTTTGTATGCATCGTAGCCAGAAAATGTGTCAGTAGTAGACCTTTATCTTTCGTAATTGGTAATGGATTGACCACTATTTTCTGGGGATTGGCTGATTGACTTCTCAGGGCCTCTAAGATAGTTGGGAAGGCACTGGCAGTTGGGGAACCAACTGGTTCCTTTGACTTAATCGAAACCTTTCAATTCCAAACATTGAAGGGCCAGAAGAATGTTTTCTTAAAAATGGACGAAAAAAATCGAAGCCTAAATTCACGCCACACTAAAAGTTTATTGTCAAATGGCATCTTGAAAATTTATACTTACTAAAAAATTGAAATTTATAAGAAAAAATCTATAAATATTATAAGTGAAAGTTAAAATTTATATACTTTAACAATACGAAACTTTTACATTATTGTAAGTCCATACAAATTTTTTACTTTTTCTTTTTCATGTTACAAGATTTACTGTTATTGTGAAGCTGCTTCATACCATAAAAGATCGAAGATGATCCCGCACGTAATTTAGATTTGTTTAACTTAATTGATTTCTCTGGAAGTAGTACTTTGAGCAAAATATAAAGAAAGAAACAATCTTTTGTTTAATAGATTCTAGCCTTTGGTGCGACAACAGCAAAGATTAGAGGAGTCAATAAGGCTTCTTTTGTTGCTCTGCGATTTGGAGGTCGGATATCAACGAATTTTAATTTATTTTAGAGCTGAGAGTCTACAATTTAAATCTCCAATTTCGTGTTGGAAAAATCTTATTAGAGCACTGAAGAGGGGTAGCCATCCAGGTACCTATCAGGGGCGGTAAAAAATAAGAGATTTTTCTTGATCAGTGAAAAATACTAAAGTATGCATATTTGATCTAATGGGTGTCTTAAGTGATGGATCAACGGGGGTCTCAACAAGACCATAATTTAGAGGTCAAATGACTAATCAACACACTTCAAAAAAATAAAAAAAAAAGCAGAGGAAAAAAAATCATACATTACTTTCGCTAGCAATTCACGAGAAAAGGGAAGGAGTATACACTAGCAACAACAGTAAGAACAAAGACAAGAAGAAAAGGATACACAAATTTGATAAAATGAACAAGAGCCGGAAAAATAACTAAAATGACAACAAACTTTCAGATTTTGGTCGAGGGTAGAAAACAAAATTTCGTTTACAATATTTGCTCATGTTTTTAATTATATCTAGTCTTTTTATTTTTAAAATTATACCTATCACATTTTTTTTTCATTAATCTTTTATACATTTTTCTGTCAATCGTCCGTTATGTTTATTACATGACAATTCATGTAAAATCACGTCTGTCAAATTTGTCAAGTTAAAGGTTACGTTAGTAATTTAATGCTGACATGATAATATTTTGAAAAGAAATTCTAAAAATTCGAAATCAATTCTAAATAATAGGAAAAAACTCTAAACATAGGAAAAAATGAAAATTATAAATTAATTTTGATAAAAAAGAGAACATTCTAAAAACAGAAAAAAAATCTAAAACATATAAATTAATTTTGAAAAATTCTATGAAATTAAAAATTAATTTTAAGGATTCAAGTGGGATATCATTCATTTTTTTACTGGCATAATCAAAAAATCTGATTCACCACTACAATCCATTAGGAACACCTTGAAGACTATGTTTGACATCATTTTGTGTCTATTAAATCGGTCCATGTTATCGACCACAGGGCAGTATCATTATTGTTTTTAGTTATCATAATCAAAATTAATTTTTATTTTTCACAATTTTTTAGAACTTGTTTTTATATATATTTTTTAAAAGTATTTTAAAATTAATCTCTATTTTTCAGAAAAGTTTTCCTATCTTTAGAAATTAATTTAATTTTTTTTTTACTTTTTTAAAATTCATATATAATTTTTAAAATTTATTTCTATTTTTCAGAATTTATTTCTGTTTTAAAAATTAATTCAGAATTTATTTCTGTTTTATAAAAACTAATTTCTACTTTTTTGAAATTTATTTCTTTTTTATAAAAACTAATTTCTAATTTTTTGAAATTTATTTCTATTTTCAAATATTTGTAGAAATTAATGCAGATTTTTTCTTCTCTAAAATTAAATTATATATTTTCAGGAATTTTTAAAATTAGTTTGTATTGTAAGAATATGTTTTTCAATTTTTAGAAAATTTCAATAATTTTTTCTATTTTTTAAATTAAATTTTAATTTTGAGATTTTTTGTTAAAAAAACATTTATTAGCACATCATTACAAAATTACTGATATACCCTTTAACTTAACACAATTGGTATACGTAGTGCTATGTAGACTATCATTTGGCATAGATAATGAAAAAATATTGAATAAAAATGTAAAACATTAACAAAATAAAGTCACAAGTGTAATAAAAAAAATTGTAAGTATAATTGAAAAAATAAAGAAACGTTGTAAACAAAATTATATTATTATTATTTAGCCTGTTGATATTGAAAGAGATGGCAAAAGAAGAGCTCTTTGATCAATAGTTGTTACCACTTGCTTGCATATAGGGCAAGACAACTGAAACAAAGATCTACACAAAAAGAAAAAAAATGAAGAAATTGCTAGGTGCTTACCCCAAAATTGGAAGAGATTGCTCAATGAGTTGAGGAGAAGGCGATTGTTGGTTGAAGAATTGAGAGCAAACTTCCCCCAACAAACTTTGTTTCCTTTACACTATTAAAGGAGAACTTGGATAATTCTTTGTGCATTTTAGATCCTCAATTCAAAATTCAAGTACTTAAAGTGATAATTGAACCTGAAAAGGTTCACAAGGTGATGGAGAACAATATGCTAATGGAGTGCAATAAGGCAAGTATTCCCAAAATTCTTTGCAAGCAATCAGTGGTCTAATGACTAAGGCAAGGACAAAAAGGATAAAAGAGGTTTTATAAGGCTTAATCATGGAGCTGCATGACAAAGAAACTATTGTAGGAGAAGATTTTAAGGATGTTCTAAAGGTGTCCAATGCTACACCAAGGATAATCACTTATCTTTATGTGCAAATAGAAAAGGCTTAGAACTTGAAGAACAAAGCTTGTTGCCCATGATATCAGTCCAAGCTATATGACCAAGATAAGGAAAGGCTTAATCCACATGCTAAGTTATATTAAAGGGTCTGTTTTGCTTTGGGTTGCTAGATTTTAAGTGAATGTTGAATTACATGGGAAAATCGTTAACTTATTAGGTTTATTTGGGTTTGTTGGTTGGGGCCAAGTCTTGATACATTAGCTAGAGTTTTTACTTTGACTTTTATGCCTAGTCGTTTCTTAAGAATTCCTATATTAAGGTAGATTTGTATTCCTTAATTAAAGAGATTCTTTATAATCAAGGTTTTCGTATATAGGTAGGTTAAAAAACACATTTCCTTATAGGATTATGATGTTTACATGCTTATTATATAAAAGGCTTCAACTATGTAAAAATAGGAGGCAAAAAATTGAAGTATTTTCAATAAGCTTTGCTTTGCTTTCTTGTGTTCTTGGAAAAATATATTGTGTTGACTTATCAAGAGAGTGATCAACTTTTGTGGCGTCTTAAGGTTAAGGCTTTTGGAACTTAGCTTTCTTAGAGCTTTGATATGATCAATCCAACTTATTTCCTAGCTTTCTGGGGTGTGTATAACAAATTGATTCAAGGATTTCTAAAGCAGATCACATAGTGGGTTTGTTATCAATTGGTATTAGGGTTTTGGTTCTAGAAATAAGTTACGTATCCCTTATCTATCTTTGTTTAGTACTTTTCTTTGTGTTTTATTCATTCCTTGTGTTTCTTCACTTAATTTTTCTTCTTTGTTATGACCAACTTCTTGCTCTTTAAGTTGTGTTAATTCTATGGGTGATTGAATTGATTGAAAAAAAAAAGTTGAAAAGAAAAGGAAAAAAAAAAGACGAAGAAGTTGTTTTTGACCTAAGCAATGCATTTTGATTCTTGCAAACCCTAAAACAAACATCTTGATTTTTTTTTTTTCTTTTCAACATTCTTATTTTAAGATTTGTCACCATTTAATGGATTGCTCCTTGTGATTTATTGATTTTGAGTCGTTCAAGAACAGAAAGAGGGCTGACACAAGTGTAAAGAGGCAAGAGTGGTGAGATCATCATTAAGAAAAGCCAAAATAAAGTAAAACACGAGTGATAACAATATAATTTGAGGGCAAACACGTGAGAGAGTGTGTGACGAACAATTTTCTTTTGATTACTAATGTGTTTCTGCAGGTTGTAAACATGAGTAGTGAAGAAGAACTGCATGATATAGACATGAAGATTTGGATGAAGGCTATTACCGAGCAATTTAAGATGATAAATGCAAGGTTAGATGATTTACAATCACCTAGTAAATCCAAATCCTCTAGAAGGCATGTGATCAAGGAAGAAGATAAGGAAGAATCAGACTATGAAGATTCAAGCTCCAAAAAAGGCAAGAAGGCACATTCCAATAAAGATAGCAATTTGGGCAGCATAAAGATGAAGATTCCCGCATTTCAAGGGAAGAATGATCCTGAGCTTTATTTGGAGTGGGAAAGAAAGGTTGAGCATGTATTTGATATCCATGATTATTTTGAGGAGAAGCTGTAGAATTCACTAATTATACAAGTATTTGGTGGGACCAATTGGTGATAAGTAGGAAGAGGAATGGTGAGAGGCCAATTCAATCATACGAAGAAATGAAATCAATAATACACAAGAGATTTATACCTAGCCGCTATTGTAGAGACTTGCATAAAAAATTGCAAGGGTTGGTTCAAGGGTCCATGAGTGTGGAGGACTATTAGAAGGAGATGAAGATAGCCATGATTAGAGCCAACATAAAGGAAGATCAAGAGGCTACCATGGCAAGGTTTATTAGCGATATGAACAAGGAGATTACTGATGTGGTGGATTTGCAACACTATTTAAAGATGGAAGAGAAGGTGGAAAAAAAAATTAATTACAAAGGGTTTAAATTTGGTTCTGCTTTTAATTTTACATGTAAGTCAACTTGGAAAGACTCCAAATCAATTGCAAGGGCAAAAGAAGATGCAAAGCCAAAGGAATTTATTATTGTTCCTAAAGGTAAAACTGAAACAAAATCTTCTTCGAAATCTCATGATATTAAGTACTTTAGGTGTCAAGGGCATGGAAATATTACTTCTCAATGTCCAAATAAAAGAACTATGATTATGTTGGAGAATGGTGACATAGAAAGTATTAGTTCAAGTGATGATGACATGCCACCATTAGAGGATTGTTCTGATGTTGAAGTTGAAGAACTTGCTTATAATGATATGCTAGTTGTAAGGTGTGCACTAAATATTCAGCCTAAAGGTGATAATGATGAGGAATAACGTTAACACATTTTTCATATTAGATGTCATGTTAAAGACAAGGTATGCAGTATGATTATTGATAGTGAAAGTTGTACTCATGTTACTAATAGTTTGTTGATAGAAAAGGTAAATCTAAATACCTTTAAGCATCTTAAGCCTTCTAAGCTGTAATGGTTGAATGATTGTGGAGAAATTAGACTAACCAAGCGAGTTTTAGTTGCCTTTTCTATTGGCAATTACAAGGATGAGGTTTTTTGTGATGTGGCACCAATGCATGTTAGTCATATACTTCTTGGCCGACCATGGCAATTTGATAGAAGGTTACTCATGATGGCTGTAAGAATTGACATTCTTTTGTAATTAATAATTGGACTGTTGTGTTAACTCCTCTCAAACCTTTTGAAGCATATGAAAATCAGATTAAGATAACAAGTCTGTGCAAAATGAGAGAAAAACGGGTGAGAGCACAAGAGGAAAAGAAAAAGAAATGTCAAAGAAAAAGAGAGAAAGTAAGGCGTAAGGGAAAGGTTCAAGTGAAAAAGGTGAGGCTGAGAGAAAAGTTGGAGAAAAAAGGGTGCAAAAAGGAGAGAAAAGTAAAAGGGTAAGTGTGTTTGCTGGGAAAAGTGAGGTTAAGAGTGCTATGATCGCAAAGCAACAACTACTTGTACTTATATACAAGGATGTTTATTTTTTGTCTAACAACTATAAATCCTTCTTGCCTACTGTGGTTGTTCCATTACTGCAAGAGTTTGAAGATTTATTTCCCGAAAAGATTTCCCATGGATGATCTCCTTTAAGAGGAATTGAGCTCCAAATAGACTTCATACTCGATGCTGCCATACCAAACCAACCTGCCTATAGAGCTAATTCTGAGGAACTAAAGAGATGCAAAGGCAAGTAGAGGAGTTGGTGCAAAAGGGATTTGTGAAAGGGAGTCTTAGTCCATGCTTCATTCCTATCATCTTAGTCCTAAAGACAGATGGAACATGGCTCATGTGTGTGGATTGTCAAGCCATCAATAATATCACTATAAAGTATAGATATCTTATCCTTAGGTTAGATGATATGCTTGATGAGTTGTATGGTTTGTGTGTTTTCAAAAATTGATTTAAAGAATGGCTACTATCAAATTAGCATGAAAGAAGGAGATGAATGGAAAACAACATTTAAAACTAAATATGGATTGTATGTGATGCAGAAAACCCTAAAAAAAAGACGCAACTTAGGAACCCAACGCACACAAGGAATCAAAGATGAACCAGGAAAGCTAAACCAGAGTTAAATGACACAAACCCTAGACCCAATATTCGAAGGAACACGAACCTAGGGTATTTAAGAAGGATATAGACGCCACACTCCAGAACAGAAAGAAATTAGGAGTGATAAGTCGATTGGAATGCTACAAGATGATGAGAACCATAATGATGATGACTGGAAAGCTCCAATGAATACAAGAGGTCCAATAACACAAGCTAATGATGTTGAACTCGTAGAGATGAATGGCCTGGGAAGCTCCAATGGGATGCAAAAGGTCCATTTCACATTCCAGAAGGCCCACATACACAAGCTAGAGCCAAAACAATTAAAGAAGCACTAAATGGGCTGATTAAGGACATTCAGGCCAACCAGGCTTCAAATGGTGCGATTTCAAGTTTGACAAAGAGTAGAGACCTAATTAATATCATTGGAGTACTTTATGGCCCGTAATAAGCAATAGCACTCACTCCTAAACAGGAGTGTATTCTCTGTTGTGGAATTTTTACATTGTTAGAAATTTCTCAAAATAAGGATTTGTCCTAAGTAGGAATTTGTGCCTCTTTAGGATTGCTATCTTTCCTATAAAATAGGCACCCTTGTAAGCTCTGAAGGATATACAACTTTGAGTGAATAGAAAGTAAGGGTTTCTCCCTCAATTCTTTTGAGAACTCAAGAACTTATCAAAAGGTACTTCTTCTTGTGGTGTTCTAATCGACTTATGACTCTCAATTCATTTCTGTTCTGGAGTATAGACGTCCATATCCTTCTTAAATACCCTAGTTCCTGTTCCTTCACATATTGGGTCTAGGGTTTGTGTTATTTAACTCTGATTTGGCTTTCTGGTTCATCTTTGATTCCTTGTGTGCGTTGGTCCCTTGGGGTTTTCCGCATCAGTTGGTATCAGAACCTGTTTTCTAAATCAGGTTGAACTCATTCACCCTCTCATTTTCTACCTTGTGATTTATTTATTTCGATTGAGTTTGTGCATTACATTCAAACACACATCTGTTTGTTTGCAATCCTCCTCCTTTTTGTTTGTTCGTTAAAATCATAAACGTGCCAATTCCAATTCCAATTGTGGCATGTAAGTATTTACATTTATTTCCTCTTAATCAAAAAGAAAAAAAAAGATCAATGAAAAAAAAAACAAGAAAAGAAAGAAGAAGTAAGGATTAACTAATCAAGTCTTGACTTTTGTGAGTTTAGTTCATTAAATTCGTTTGCCTTGATATCCTTTTCCCTTTTAATTGCTTGTTCTCCAAATTGTACAATTCTATGCCATTTGTCATATTTTGTTCAGAATCAATACTCTTGCTTAGTTCTTTAAAGAGCTGAAAGAGAAAATCTTAGTGGTAAAAGGCAAGAGAGAAAGTTCATATATAGGAAAAGCCATCAGGAGTGAAACACGAGGGAGTGTGACATCATCTTTTGAGTGAAATACGTGAGGGAGCGTTCTGTGAGGTACCTTAATTATTTTGTCTAAAACTAATACTATGACGTCCAGACAAAGGTGCAGCTCAGGAGGAGCTGGTGATGTGTCCTTCATGATCAAAGCTATGCAACAACAATTTAAGCGCATGAATACCATTTGATGATATGCGGGAGAGGATGGAGGAGCAAGCTAATACAATAGCAGAGTTGCAAAGGAGGCATGGGGAATATGAGGCTCCAGGAGCAAGAAGGCAATTGAGACGTGCCATGAGCATGAAGATGATGTAGAAGATGATGTAGACGATGATGAATTTCATGATCAAACTACTGTGGTTAGAAATCTTAAACAATAGAAGGGATTGAAGAGAATTTGGGAGACAAGGCACCTATGACCATAATTTGGGCACTATTAAATTGACAGTTCCTCCATTTCAAGTAAAAATGATCCTGATGTATACCTAGAATGGGAGAAGAAGGTTGAATGGTTTTTGAACTGCCACAACTATTTTCGAGGAGAAAAAGGTAAAACTTGCTGCAGTTGAATTTACTGATTATGCTATTATTTGGTGGGATCAACTTGTTTTGACTAGGAGAAGGAATCGTGAGCGGCCTATTGATACATGGGAGGACATGAAGGCTATTATGAGGAGGAGATTTGTCCCTAATCACTATTGCAGGGAGTTGTACCGAAGGCTGCAAGGGCACCAAAAGTGTGGAGGACTACCACAAGGAGATTAAGATTAACCGTGATTAGGGCAAATGTAGAAGAAGATAGAGAGGCAACTATGGCTCGATTTCTGCTAGAGCTAAATAGGAATATAGCAAACGTGGTTGAATTGCAACATTATGTGGAATTAGAAGAGATGCTGCACATGGAAATGAAAGTTGAAAAGGCAACTTAAACGAAAGGGTTCAACACAGTTTGTCAGAATTCGGTTTCTACCTCATCTTTGGAAGCCAAATCAGAGTAAAAAGGGACAATATGGCCAATTACAAGTCCAAAGCCGAGCTATCCAAGCAAAAGAATGTGGGTTCTAGCAAGGAGCAGGTAATTTCGAACTCCAAGGAAGTAGAAATAGAGATGTTAAATGTTTAAGTGTTTGGGCAAGGGTCACATTGCATCTCAATGTCCAGCGTGCAATGATCTTGCGAAGTAATGGAGATGTGGAAAACTGAAAGTGAATCAGATGATGATTCTTTGCCATCAGCAAAGGCCGAAAGTGATGAGAGGAGTATCCAGTTAATGGTGTAGCTCTGTCACAAGGCGAGCATTGAGATGTGCAAGTAAAGGAAACGAGATAACATCTTTCAGACACGGTGTCTGATCAGGATAAGGTATGTCGTATGTATTATTGATGGTGGGAGTTGCACTAATGATGAGAACCATAACGATGATGACAGGAAAACCTCAATGGATACAAGAGGTCTAATACACAAGAGCTAATGATGTGAACCGTAGAGATGATGGCTGGAAGGCTCCAATGGATGCAAAAGGTCATTTCACATTCCAGAAGGCCCAATAACACGAGCTAGAGCCAAACAAAATTTAAAGAAGCACTAAATGGGTGATTATTAGGCATTTCAGGCCCACCAGAACTTCAATGGTGCGAATTCAAGTTTGACAAAGGAGTAGAGGCCTAATTAATATCTATTGGAGTACTTGATGGCCCTTATTAAGCAATAGCACTCCACCCTAAACAAGAGTGTATTTTCTGTTGTGGAATTTGCCATTGTTAGAAATTTCTCAAAATAAGGATTTGTCCTAAGTAGGTAATTTGTTCCTCTTTAGGATGCTATCTTTGCCTATAAATAGGCACCCCTTGTAAGCTCTGAAGGATATACAACTTTGAGTGAAATAGAAAGTAAGGGTTCTCGCTCGGTTCTTTTGAAACTAAAGAACTTATCAAGAGGTTACTTCTTTGTGGGCATTCCAATCGACTTATCACTCCCAATTCCATTCTGTTCTGGAGTGGGCGTCCATATCCTTCTTAAATACCCTAGGTTTCGTGTTCCTTCACATGTTGGGTCTAGGGTTGTGTTATTTAACTCTGATTTAGCTTTCCTGGTTCATCTTTGATTCCTTGTGTGCGTTGGGTCCCTTGGGGTTTTCGCATCAGAAAACTATGGTGAGAAACTGAATTTACATACTAAGCATCTAGGCCATAATAAGCTTCAGTGTTGAACGAGAATGGTGAAGTCAAGGTGAATGAGCAAGTTCTTATATCATTTTCTATCGGAAGGTACCACCGATGAAGTTTTATGTGATTGTACCTATGCATGGGGGTCGTATTCTATTAGGAAAGACATGGCAATTGACAGACGAGTTTGCCTGACGTTTCAAGAATCGATACTCTTTTGTAATGAATGAAATCCGTCACTCTTGTACCTTATCACCTAAACAAACTTATGAGGATCAACTAAGGATTAAAATGAGAGTGAGC
>CM038474.1:13335155-13353826 GCA_021464305.1 Kandelia obovata | reverse complement strand
AAAAGAGATATACAAGAATAATGGTAGTAGTCACTTTGACATCTAGGCATTAATTGACAGGTTCACAAAATTCAGAAATTCTTCTTTGGAAATAAACCTTCCTATCAAATTTTAAAAAAAGGCACAGCTATGTTCCCTGGACTCTGAAAAAAAGGTTGGCAGACATGAAGAGAAACAAAAAAAAAAGGTGACTCATTAGTTTTTCAATCAATTCAAAAGAAATTTGTTTTTTTTTTGCAAATCTTTAACAGGAAATTAGAAACAGCCATTTTTTTTAAAAATCATATTCCACTCCCACACTTAAAGCTCTTTTTTCTTTCTCAATAAGTTGCAACAAATCTACTAAAGCAAGCAACCACCCCAGAACCTCAAGATATTTGCCCATGAAAAAATACAACATTATCATTTCCTTTATTTAATTTTCAGCAAAAGAATCTTTTTTGAAACAGCAATCACAAAAGCTTGTCCATTCTTCAACAATCTATTCAATTAATTAAAATGCATATTCCCTCAGTCAATTCTGCATAAGAAAAAATAATAGATAAATATATAAATAACCAAAAAGATAGGACAACGAACACAATAATGATAACAGACATGATAAGAACACAAAAGATGAAGGACCATGAGAAACAATATGATTACGGTCATGGAAAGAACACAAAGCATCTATACAATATTGATTCTTTACACACAATGGTTTATATCTAGAGCTTTATAGGAACCATCATTTAAGGAGGGCAGATTTGCAAAATCAAAAACCATTTGGGATGTTATTGTAATTTAAAGTCCCATTGCCAGGGCAACACAACAGCCTTCCTCTTTCATTATCTAATAAGCCCCCTAATGTCCATCGACAGAAGACATAGCAAATTAATCCTCTAGATATTGTCCATTTTGTCCTAGCATTCAGCCTCTATAAGAACTCACACACTCCCATCATTGAAACCACCAAAGATCCAATAAACCATAATCTAGCATTATTTTAAACCATACAAGCTCATTTGTCTAGCAAAATGCCTCACATCGTATAACTGGAAGATGGATTGTATATATGCACCCATCCAAAGATCCCATACTATCTCAAGAGGGGAGGCCACATCTCCAAAACAGGGCACCTAAGAGCTCACTTCTATGAACTCCCAGATGATATTGACCTGGTGAACCTCGGATTGGAAAGGCAAATCCCCATCTTTCTCGGTAAAATTCTCCCGAACAGAATCCCTACATGGTGCCCCCTTCCCACCCCCTTTGAATATCCATAAGTCCTCTGGAAAATCACTGAACGTTTGAATTCTCTACGTGCATCAGCCATCGTTCGGCTGCACGGCTTCCTTGAAGCCAATCTTTATGTAGATCATCCCATGCATCCAGGACAACATTTCCTTGTTGAGGAATCATCATCCACAGAATCCTGCAAAACAATCCTGTTCACCCAAATAACTTTAAGTTTACGTTTACATAAGCTACAGGTTCATCAAATTGAAAACAGCATCCAAGATCAACAGTAAAGCAGCTGTGCTATTTACCTCGATGATCTTGCCATCAGAATCCCGAACTCGAGGTGGTCGATGTTATCAATGGAAGGGAAGGCGCTCAGGCATAACTGCTTTCAACGTTGTATTCGCTCTTCCTGTTGGCTGTTGTATAAATACATTAAGAAATTAGCTTCACAATTGTATGACAAATACAGGCAACAATCCAAATCATCAGACAGAGAGAGAGATGTACGAATTTCCAAGCAACAAGATAAAGTGAGATGGCACATGAAATATGTAAAAGCATCTTCAAAGAACAGAAGGTTATCTTATTTCAAAACGAAAAACAAAAATACTTAAAAAAAAAGCAAAGGAAAAAGGAAGACTTGCAACGACTTTTCAAGTAAAAGCAAATGTAAGAGTTTAAAGTGAAAGCTGAAGCATACTATTCGCGGCCGCATGCGACGCAGATGCCCTTTTGTCAAATCATTGGTCAGCATCTACCTTCCAGCACTTAAACCTCAACGGAGCATTGACACTGTGCTCGCTGCTAACTCTGGGGGCAATCTGGGTCATACTCCTTGAAAAATAAATGAAAACTTATCCTTCCTCCTTATCAAGAGGACAAATCAGTAAAGCCCCACATGTGTGTGTCTTCTGTGTGTGTGTGTGGTAAATGTGCACTGATGCTTAGACATCTCATACCTTGCTCTGTCCGCCCACTTTTCATAAACATGAATTTTGCTTTGCATGGTAGTCCTCCAGTCGGTGCTAGTTCCTGAAAAATGGGAAATATCCTCTGAGCATTCATCTATGAGAGCAATCTAGAGGTTAAATTACAGCTGTTGCAATGATCCTTTCCAGAGTTCCTCATTAAAACCAAAATTGGAATAGTTATAGATATGTCCATCACACAGGATATTCCATGGGCTTTTCATCAAAAGTTATCAATTCCAACACAAAAATGTCCTGTAATAAAATTTGAACCATAATATTCATCCATCAGAAACAACTTGAAATTTAATGACAGTGCATGATCTTATCATCGCTAAACACAAGAAAGTAGACTGGGCAAACCACGTGATCTTGAGAAGTGCTGATTAATCATCAAAAGCCTTCTTGGCAAGAAGGGCAGCACCAATTGTCTTATCTAGTTATTGCGGTCCTCTATTCTCACTATAAACAGAACATTTTAATTATCAGGTTTAAGAATTCCAAAACATTATATAAAGCTTAAAAAGATCATAATAAAGCAAAAAGACAAAACTCAAAGTTTCTCCATTCCACCAAGCAACATCATTGCTCCACATCTATTGCTATAATATGTTGCAATGCAGAATCCATAGAAGCAAATGATATGAAATTATAAGAAATTTTACTTGTGGGAAGGATGTGTAAAATTTCCAGTCACCGCCAAACCGCCGCCTGCATATGTGCCCAAAACAGGTGTTCCAAAACCTGGATGAAACCCCTTTTGCATTGACCATTTTTAACTCCTGCTGGGCGCCAGTACCTCTACCTCTACCTATAGGATTAATATGAGATGAGCCTTACCTGGGGCTCCTGCAGACCAACAGTGTAGGTCCAGGAATTGGTGCCTGCACCAGGTCCAAATCGCATACAGCAGGAAAAAAAAAAAAGGTATCTAATGTTAATCAATGGGAAGTGCAATTAAAAAGTAGGGAAAAAAAAACCCACCAAAAAAAACCTGAAATTTTTACATCATCAGATGCAACTAAAGGTTGCAACACAAACTGATTATTGAACACAAGTATCTAACTAAAATTCAATTCACTTCTCCAAAATCAATACTCCAATAAGAAGAGAGGCCATTCAGAACTGAATAGCCTTGTAGCCAGTTGCAAGAACAAAAAGAATAGTGAACTGAAGAAAAAATTGCCAAAGCCATGGCCCAGAACAGGAATACTGACAACATATTTTGAAGCCACAGGAAGCAGGGAAACTGAAAGAGAGTTAATCCATGTCATCTTATTAGTCGCTGAGGGTTTGCCAGAAATACTAAAGGACTTGATGCAAATAAGAAATTTTTTTTTTGAAAAACAAAAAGCGAGAGAATAAGGCTTTATTATTCATTGAAGCATTTAGTAAACACTGGAACCTATCAAGCAAAACCATAATAATGAAACACACAAAGGATAAATTTGAAGCATAAACAGGAATCAAACAATCAAATTAACATGAAGGGAAGTGCAAGTGAAAACTGAGAGGTGGAGTCCCTGAAAAAGTGCCAGAACAACTTGTATAAAAGATGCAAGCCAATGAAGAGAGCTAAAATGAGTTTGGGAAGCGCCATAGAATAGATTTCCTGGAAGGTTTAATAATAAGGGAAATTGTTGTTTAAGACAGTCAACACACCATTTACAGTTTCTATAAAAGTAAAGCATCCTTGTTCGAGCAAAAGCTACTGGAAGATTCCGTTGATGTTCTTATGCCATTTAATTGTCCACATAAAGTAACAGCACCATTGGGACGTTAAACCCATAAACTGCGATGTGCAGTTTTAGTACTTGTGGTGTTATCCCTTTTCCTAAAATATTGTATTTGAAAAATCAAACAAGGAGGCTTCGACAATTACTTTCTCCTGTCCAGCTTATCCTCAGTGAATCACCACTGCTATACACAAGTAGAAGCAGTCAAAAAAAACAACCATGTTGCCATCCACACACATGCCGAGAATATTTCAAGAATTGCAGCGACTACCTTTACACATTGGCCTTAAGATAATCAAAGATCCCCACTAGTTGGATAAATACTACTCATACAACTTGTATAATTAAGACTGCGGTACATATTTGGAATCAGAAAGGCAATGTTCATCTATAATGCATGACCCTCGAGAAGCGCCACAACTGACATGATACAAAAGAAATCTTAGGAGAGAAACTTTGACAATGTTTGATCATGCATCTCAGCAAAATTCATATGATGTAATTTTGGTACAGCACTGTAATTTGTTGCAGCCATTTCTCGGAAATACCACTGCAGCATGAATGCCCAAGGAACAAGCATTCCACGATAAACCAACGTTTCCAAATCCCATATATTTATGTTATGGCTGCAGAAAAGCCCAAAAGATTGCATTTTTCGCAAGTTCAGTGAATCCTGGACAGCTGAACGAATATCTGACTGGACAATCTCCAGTCTATCTGTCATGAGACCAAAACAGCCCCATTAACAGTTGAGACAGAAATTTCTTTCTTGCATGCTTTGCAGCCCAAATAACCAAACTCAGGCAAGGACATTAAACAATTGAGTTTAAGAGTATGAAACAATGTTAAAGATAAGAATAAAGCTGTGAAATCAATGACATCGAGTGTAATTCATTATTCTCATTCAAATCTATTCATGTAAACCTAACATACATGAAACTAAGAGGGAAAAAAAAAAATTAAGGACCACTAATAGTATGTACATCAACTACATCACACCACACTCTCCTGGAAGGAGAGGAAAAAAACCGGAAAAAAAGAAAAAGAAAACCTCTCCACTAATATTTCTTTGCTTTGCTTTGCCTTAAGCTCAACACATAACATCAACCAGCAACAACATCAACACTGAACCTTGAACTCGATTGAAACGGGTGAGGATATGCATGATTGCTTATACCAATCTTTGCACCACCATTGCAATCCCCTTACCGCACATCCGTCCCTCTTTTCTCTCTCCTTCTGCAACAGCACTGCTGCCCCTTCCTCTCCAACGGCCCAATTCTGCTCCCCCTCGCCTGATTTGTGCTTCATCTGCAACATTATCAGCGGCTCCCATCTCATCATCGCATCTTCTTCATCATTACAGCGCCAATCTCTCCTCTCTCCATTCCCATATAGGCATGATTATCACTTCAACACTATCTGCAAATCGTTCCTCACTGTCCACTAATCCTCCCAGTCTTCATCTCGACTACTCCTCCCCTTTTCTGAGGCCCCACGGTCGTTCCAGCATAACTTTCCGGAGATTCCCGGAATTCTGGACCAGAATCCTCAATAACATTCCCCTCCTCTGATATCAAATTTGATCTCTTTATCTTCGTTTCCGGATTGAAAATCCAGACAAATCACAGAGATTCAGTTCTTTTATTATGTAATTAGCGTCAAGAGAGACCAATACCCTAGGTCCACGAGCTGAATAATTTCAGCATGAGCGAATTTGAGGCCGGATTAGGTAGGGTTTCATTGGAGGGAAGGGCAGCGTGATTCCGCCCATAGAGGATCTTGTCGTCTTCTTCCTTCCTTCTTCGTCGCCGTTGTCGTGTCGTTTCCTTGAGGTTGAGATCAACGGACGGCGGAGAGGCGGCGCGGTAGGTCGAGGAATGCAGTGGATCAAAGATGAGGACAATGGCCCCAAGACATCCATGTAAAGATCTCCAAAATCCGTCTTCCTCTTCCATTACAAACAGAGCGATAGAGAGACAGAGAGTGAAATAAATAGCTGAAAGAGAGAGAGCCAGAGAGAGCGCTCGACAGGACAGATATAAGGGAGCGAGATGGAAAAGAAGTGCTTTAATAAAGGGAAAGGGTTTGGCGGTTTGCTGCGTGCGTAAACGCTCGTCCGCACGCGCGTGAGAGAGAGAGAGAGAGAGAGAAGAGAGAGAGAGAGAGAGAGAGGAGGACAGTGAAAAGTGATAAAAGTGGACATTAACTTAAAGAGGACTATTCTGTTTTCTTGGCAAATGTTAAGGATATTGGGTTTGTCTTTCTTTTGTTTGGTCCGTCATAGGCGGAGGAATCAATATCATAGCATGATTGTCTTCTTCATTCTTTTTTTTTTTTCTCATGTAAGTACTACTAATAAAGTAATTTTTTCAACTTATAATCTTGTATAAATTGGCTTTCTTTCTTTAAAAAAGAAGATAAATGAATGCATAATAAAACTATATTTACAAGTTATATTTCTAATTTTCTTTATATATATATATATAAACATAATAGCAATCAATAATAAAAATTATAAAAATAATCTATTAGTAGCAATACAACTAGACAAATATAGACAGAATTCTCATAAATAAATAAATAAATAAAAAAGGGATTTCAAGTAAACAAAAAAAAAAAAAAAAGTGTTTTCAAATATTACCTTATTCAGAAGAGACATAGTGTGTTTTGTAAGGCTTGGGGTCTCTATTTTGTGGATTTTAACGATGACGTGAGTCTAAATCTTGCTGCAGAGGTCTGGGAACCTGACTTAATGGTGCAGATCTGAGAGAGTGGCCTTCAATTGTTTGAGTTCCTGTGGGCCCATGGTAGAATGGCCCAAAAGCCCAACTACAAATTTCTAGGAATTGGATCAAAGGAGGCCCATGAAAGATTTTGGACCTCCTTTTCACTCTTCCACGTCAAGAGTCTATGCGTATCCACACACACACACACACACATTCTCTTACCTTAAAATGTGAATGCAGTCAATTTTTATAAATAAAATTCAAAATTTAAATAATATATATAATCAGCATAAATAATGTCAAATGTTTATTAATTTATTATAAAAAAATATATTTATTAAAATAAATAATTTAATAACAATAAAACTTTTGACGAAAAAAAAAAGTTAATATTTTCTGTTCGTAATATTTAACATATAATATATAATATAAAAAAGAAAAGGAATAACACGAGGCTTGGGTAAATCTGAGCTGTAGCAAGAAACATCTGTCTCTCAGTCTCTGTGTCTGTGTGTGAGTGTGTTGGGGAGGGATCCAATTTCAAAACCTTGAGTGTTTTTTCTGTAGTTAAAACACATAGACAAACGGGTAAGAGAGAAAGAGAGAAGGGATCGAAAAGATGATCGGAGTAAGCAAGATCAAGCAATACTCCAACGTCCTCGACAAGCCCCTCAGTAAGGGCAAACAAGAGGTCTCTCTCTCTCAATTTGGCTTTTAGATTCTTTTTCTTTTTGTCTTTTTCTGTTGCCCCATTTGCAAGATATTTCTTACTGTGTAATCTTCATTTCTTTCAAAGAAGGCTCTTATTATATATATATATATATATATATATATATATATATATATATATATATATGAAAGAAGAAGAAAAAAATTATGGAGAATTGAGTTAAAAATTCTGGATCTTGTTGACCCCTCTCCCCCAGCCTTTGGTTTTGTATTTGAGATATGCAGTCTGGGTCATGCTTTGAGATTCGCACATGCTAGTTGGTTAGGTTGTTGTTATTGAGATTAGATACAGGGAAGTGCAGATTGGGATTTGACTGATTTCGGCTATTTGCTTTAGGACATTTTATAAGAGGGTATCTAAAACATTCCCTAAATTCTGCACTTACCCAACTCCTGGGCTTGGTTCAGTGGGGCATGAACTGAGCCTAAGCTGCTCAAGGATGATTTGAGAATATCATTTATTAAGTTTGTTTCTGGATTTTAAAAATAAAAATAATAATTATTATTATTATTATAAATTTGAGAATACTGACTGTAATTGAAGGATTATTCAGTTGATATTGCACTTTTCAGGTCAGTTTGAGTGCATTTGCGTTTTTGTTTTCGGAGCTCGTACAGTACAACCAGACACAAGTTGACAACATTGCTGAATTAGAAAGAAGGTAAGTTTGCAGCTTTCTTTCTGTTATGCACGTATTTAATGAGTACTGGTTATTAGCAACATGATATTTGACTCTATAGTTTCTGCCTGTGACCATAAGCTTGCAAAAGGTTGATTAGTCTTTTGAACCCCAATGAATGAAGTGCCTACACTGACTGCTTATTGCATAGTTTCCTGCAACCTGACTAAGCATCTATGGAATTGGCATGCTTGAAAATTTTGGCTCTATACAACAGTTGCCATGGATGGCTGCTGTTAAAATTTCACACATTGTGGTTTTGTGTCATCATATCCAATAATTTCTGCACCTTTGAACAGGCTTGAGGACGCAGGCTATGCTGTTGGGGCTCGAGTTTTGGAGCTTCTTTGCCACAGGGACAAGGTAGGAAATATAGCCAGAGTGCTCCCTTGAACTTCTGATATAAAATTTTAGATAATTCTTGTGGAGATTCAGATCTCAAATTTCAGGTGCCTATCGTCCCAACTGCTATTTTAATTTACATTTTCTGCTTCTCCACCATCATGATGTTGATGTTGCATTGAGGCAATAACATAGTCTCCAAAAATGCCAGTTTGCTTTGATTCATTAATCTATTTCTGTTTGGGTCTTGTGCAAGTGTTGTAATTTTTTTTCCCTCTCTTTGATGCTGCAGGGAAATAGAAGGGAAACACGACTGTTAGGCATTCTGTCTTTTGTGCACAGCACAGTATGGAAGGTCTTGTTTGGAAAGGTGAGGTCTTCTTAGGTTTAGTCTGTACCTACACCATATATATTGTGAGTCCTATTAAAGATTGTTATGCGTGTACGAAAGCTTCAAAGAATGGATATGCCTTTACTTTGTGAGGGGATGCATGCTTGTCCAAGAGAAAGCTTGAAAGACTGATTATGCCATCATGAAGATGATGCTTTTCTCCTTGCATCATGTTGCCTCTGTGAAGAATAATTGAGAAATTATTTTCTGTTTGATGTGCAACAAGTTGGATTGAGGAGTTGATATATTACACACAGACTATGCCTGCAAACTCTTAGCAATCTGGTAGTTCATATATGTGAGAAACTTTGTGAGTAAAAGAGACAGTGTTGAATCTTTCTTATGATAAATGTGGTTCTCAGCTTTTGATAAGAGAGGTCTGGCAATTATATGGAATCCATGTATAATGTTCCCATCTTCTCTCTCTATGCATTTCTTGAAATGCACAGAACAAATGGAGATGACCATATTTGGTTTGTATCTTACCAGCTCCTCTTCATTTTAAAAATCAGGTAGCTGACTCCCTTGAGAAAGGCACTGAACATGAAGACGAATACATGATCAGTGAGAAGGAACTCCTTGTGAACAAGTAATAAATATTTCCTTGCTTGTAGTTGTAAAATGGCAGTTGCATTTGAGCTGATGACATTTGTGGTATTAAGCACTGATGGTTATTTGTATCCAGCTGATATTCTGTCTTTCTCTCACAGATTTATTTCTGTTCCGAAGGATATGGGCACATTTAACTGTGGGGCATTTGTTGCTGGAATAGTAAGGGTAAGTAATTGAATTTGCACCAGTTGTGTGGCATTGTGATGGACGAAATCACTGATGGGCATTTTGCCTTTTCATTTCAAGGGTGTTCTAGATAGTGCCGGTTTTCCAGCAGTAGTAACAGCTCATTTTGTACCTATGGAGGGTCAGCAACGGCCTCGAACAACCATTTTGATCAAATTTGCTGAAGAGGTGAATGCTGCCTCTCTTACATTGTACTGTAGCTGTTTGTGTTTAGTCATGTGTATTTGTCAACAATGGTTCTCAGTTCTTGCTATCAAGTTATGTTGGCTCAAGGGATCACCTGCTTCCAATTTACTGTCTATCCAACCAGAGATTACTTATATATGCCTCCAATATAGATTACAAGTGACAAATGCATAGCTCCCAAAAAGGTTTTGAAATCTTGGCTTCTCTAGTATATTTGCTTTGACTTGCGGCTCTTTCCAGCATTTAAGTGGCATGCCATTTCTGGATATTAAGACATTCCATAGCTAATTTGTAAGATTTTTAGCTCTGTATACAAAAGAGATGTTGAGTAAGCAATAATAAAAATTTGGGTGCTGTGTTTCTGACCAAGGTTTTGTTATGTGTATCCATCCCCCCAACTTCCCTCACCAGGTTCTAAGGAGAGAAGCAAGATTAGGTTGATGCACATGCCAATGATCACATAAAGTTCATCAGTCAAGACTGATGAAACAGCTGGCTTTCAAGCTGATCATGGTTTAATCTGTCAATCCTATTTTGTTGATGAGGTTTCTTCAGGGCACTATAAGGGCCAATTATTGCCACTACATCCATGTACAAGTACATGTCCTTACCACACTGCTGTTATTAACTCAAATGGATTGTTTCAACATGGTTGAAGGGTGAGATATGATCTTTTCCAGTGCAAACTCTCTCTTCCTCTCTCTCTTTCAACCCAAAATAGCTCAACCATTCCCTACCACCTCGTGAAAAGAATATAATAAACTTTGGAGCAAGATGTGTTACCACGAATGCCCTCCAAAGAACTCTTGCTGGCCTGTTGGGTAGATTCTTGCCAGTGAGCAGCTCTAGCAAATACCTAAAATCATATGCAAAACAAGACAGCAATCCACTGAATCTTATTATTCCAACCGCCCCAGATAACATCAGCAACTCAGAAAGCTTCGCCACATCAACACCCCGCTCTGTGTAGAACATCACCGTTTTGGCGCTACATGTGGCTCTACGTTCGGATGATACTCATGAAAATTGAATAGCCATACATGGCGTTTTATCAGTTCCACGAGCGGGCAAGTTCCTTCCTCGTCGGAGAATGCTAGGCCTAATTGAATCGATAGCCACGTTTGCCTTCAGGTTCTGAGAATAGACCACCAGGACGGCAATACCCATAAGACAAATTTGAGAAGATTTTCCCCTGTGCCTCGCCAACAATCAGATTATAATATTGGAAACGAATACCACATGCAGCAGTGCCCGCATTAGAAATTATATTTTACTCGTACCCAAGGCCAGGAGGAACAAGCATTTCTTTCTCAATCATCAAAACGTGTTTCCTTAAACAGAACAAATACTAGATATTTCTAGCAAACAAAATGCTCACTCGATTCAGTTAATGAAAAATTAGTGCTTTGGCCTTTCCTTTGCAATGCAAAGACAGGGAACCATTATATAAGATCCAACCAACTGAAATCATCTCACTGAGAAAGTCAGTGCTTTCCGTATAATTGCTTTCATTTTCATCCTTTTTCTCCTTTGATGACTACAGCGTCATAGTTGTGGTTTCTATATTTATATCAAATAGCTCAAACTTTAGGACAAAATGTTATATATAGCTTACCAAAATATCTCATATCGGTTTCAAGTTAGGAGTATCATGTTGGATGGCCATGTTAGACAACACAAAATAATTATAATAACACATTGAAAGACCCATAAGATGGCAAAGATTCAAATAAGCAATTTCACCTAAAGATTGGTTTTGATGAAGAGAAGCTGGAATTCAACATCTGATTGCGCACCCAACCGTGAAACCCACAAAAAAAAAAAAAGGTTTCAATAAACCCTTTTCCAAGCAAAACAAAACTTGAAACATAATCTCTATTTGCAGTAAACAGTTTACATTGCGCAAAATCATTGGCCAAATGCTGTCAATTCAGAGTGAAATGTTCACTTCTAAGTAAATTATCCGAGACTCAAGAAAAAGATGAACTGAAGTTCGCAAATGATGAAAATACAGTAAACAGTAGCCTGGCTGATCAAACAACGTTTGCTATGCTTCAGTTTAAAAATCATGAGTTTACAAGATAGATTTTCAATTCAACAGCAGACCATCATCAAGATATCAGGTAAAAGCACCGTGATTCGACGTATTAATACATATCAACACTCTCTGTTAAAAATGATAGACTGTGAACTACATCTTTGTAAACGGAAAAACAAGATTATCTCGTGAAGGATCAAGTCTGCCCTCTTACACCTTCAACAATCAGTTCCTACCAAGCGGGAGCGACCTGCAAGTAAATGTCTCCTTGAAATCTGCCTTCTTTGATGAGGTAAATATCGATGCATATACCTCCTTAGTAGCATTAGCAGGTGCCATATCCACAGCCTTAAACCGTTTCACTGCTGCGCCATCACTTGTCCCTTTCACTTTCTCAACCTTTCCATTTCCTTCCACTTTAGCAACAGCCTTCTCCACAGCAGTAATCCCATGCTTTTTGCCACTGAATCGTGGCAAATCCAACCTGATACAATCTTCCGTATTAACACCAACCTCATCATTCTTCACCTTCTTCGGCTTCTTATCCTTCAATTTCACTCTGTCCTCCTCCATCCTGTTCCTCAAAATTGCTACCTCTTCTTCGCTCCCATTTATCACAATCTTATCCAATTCATCAAACTCCTTATGGCAAACCAAGCAACAAGAAGACTTCACCTCCTTCAAAGCCTTAGCACTAAAAACATGCCCACAATTTTTCAACGCAAAAAATTTATACTTTCCATTAAATTCCAGCCCAGTAATCGGGCAATGAAACCTGGCACCATTCAATTCCTCCCCAGGAATTTGTTCAAGCTTAATATTTAACATATCCTTCAAACCCTTTATATACCCAAATTCCTTAGGCAATTTTTTGCCAATCATAGCCTCGACTAACGCTTCCTTATTAAACACATTACCTAAACGATCGATAACACAAGGTTGCGTCAAGGATTCGTTGGAGAGAGCGCAATTGAGCCATTTAGACAGCCTCTGCTCGTTGGGGTCCACCTTATCGGGCTTCTTCTCCGCGTACATGTTGAGATAGCAGTCGCGAGACTCGGCGCCGGTGGCGCCACCATCGCCACCGCCTCCGGGGAGGCGGGTGCGCAAAACGAGGGTCGAGAGAGGGGTAAGATGGGAACTTGCGATCTGGGTCGAGTCATCGAGGGGCTTTCCATTGAGAGTGAAGTAGAAAGAGGAGATGCGGCTTTGATTACTGGGAAAGAAGAGAGATCGCTTGAGGCTGTGAAGGGTTAGGGTTGCTTCGGTGTCTAGGGTTAGGGTTTTGATTTGGGAATTGGGGAATTGAACCAGGATTTGTTGGCTTTTCCGGTGCATTTTGTTCGACTTAGGGATTTTGACTCCTGGAATTGACGGCAAAAGGAGAGAGATTGAATGAAATTTATGAAGATCAGGGTGCTGATGGTGCGCATTCAATCCAATTATTTATAGAGTTCAGCAAGGCAGAGAGCCGGAGAATAAACGGGTTGAACCGACCCTGATGATAATGGGTCAATTGGGCTCAGTTTACTTCCCATGTTCCAATTCAATAGTATATGAGAAACTACAAACCCAAGCCCAATTTCAAATTCTTAAGCCCAAGGAACAGATGATCCGCAAAGAAACCTCTTCAACTTGCAAACCCAAAATATTAAAAATTATGTTGGTTAACATGTAGCTTATGTTTCGAGTAACTTGTGTCAAACCAATAATAATGCATTCTTAAATTTTAGAGAAAGAAAGAAAGAAAGAGAAAAAAAAAAATCTTCCATTTTCGCTTTTTGAGATAGATTATGAGTTAAATTCACTCGTACATATTAAACTATAATAAAATGATCTTACAATTATACTAAAACTTATAGTTTTATATATAATTTTATTGATATGGATGATAATTTTTTTCTCTTCAAAATAAATTTGTGGAATGAAATAAAATGGTGAGCAGAAGCAGCATGCTCTAGAGTTTAAAGCACTCTCATTCTCAGATTTTAAGGGTCTGTAGCTTGAAATTCAATGTAATAACCAGTGGAAGGGCTCAAGCAAAATCAGTTGTTTCATGTCATTACAGAGAAGGCAAAAGACTTGAGGAACCAAATGGAAAGTTCATGTCACCTGTCACACCCCACATGGTAGGGAAATTAAATGAAGCCACAAATAATAACATGTAAATATATATGTGGTGGTCTGTAAATTAGCAGCAAATTGGTGGATGACGGATCGCTTTCAACATTTAAATTTGAAAATAGCTCGTGGACCAAATAAGAATGATGGAAGCACCATCTGTATCTACCACCCTGGCCCCTTATAAAAACAAAGCTTTTTGTGGCTCTCCATGGACAGTTTCAACCTCCTGGTTCAATATGGGCTAAAGATGAAATAAACAAACCTGTCAATCTCCAAGCATTAAAGGCCTTTCTTGTCATCGCTTTTCTAAGCAAAACCCACTTGTGCTGTCAGATTCAAACTACTAGCCTTTGCTTTGAACGATGGATTTGTGTTAATTTCGAAAGAGTTGGAAGTTGTTTCTTGCCATCGATGAAAAAGGGGAAAGTGAATCACGAATATGAATGAAGCAAGAATTTCTAAGAATAGGAAGTTGTTCTTGGGGTCCACGAATACTGTCTACTCAGCCTAACCAAGCTGGTAGGGCCCCATTAGAGGTGGTGGAGATTCGCTTCGATCCCCCACTCACTCCAATTTGGAGAATTTTTTTTTTTTGTAAACGTGGGCTTAAGAGTATTTTGCATGTTTTACAGTGTTTAGGATCCGCTTTCTTCCTCTTCACTAGCTTCTAATAATCTAACCGCTAACCATTTTTAATATTAATGTTATATATATGTATATATAAAATTTCACGTACATTATTAAGACGAACAATGCAAATTCAATCTCAAAATTTGAGGATTGAGATTTACCTTCTTATAACAACTTTATAAAAGAATTGCCTACTTAAATTATCGAGATAGACACGTTTCATTGTTCATCTGGTCCTAAAGTACTATCATGTGCAACTGGACACATGACAAGAGTTAAACCAATTAAAGTTGCAGGAGACAACTAAGGACCATTTAAGAAGAGAATGAACGGTTTTTTTTTTTTTTTTTTGTGGTTAAATGATACAAACACATTTTGAATGCATGTTCACACGTTATACTATCAAGACGTATTTTTGCACCCAACAAATGAATAATTCAACTACAAATACATTGCAAATAAGCCAATGTCCTCAGGTGATTTTGATTGCCTGTGTACAACATGGGTTTGCACATCTTTCGACAGTAACTTTGTTTTTGGGCTTTCAGACAATGTGATGCTACTGTGACATTGGTTCTTTGGTCAAGCTAAACAAGAATTACTATATTTAGGCTTCAATTCTCATGCCATCAAATACCATAGACCTAACTAAATCATCTTTTGCCCAAGTTAATTCCACCAAAAAAAAAAAAAAAAAAACAAAAGCAGAAGTAGTTCGTTTCAAAAACAAGCAAAAAGCAAAGTAAGGAAAAGGAAACTAATTGGGCAAAGGGCAAATGCTAAATGTTCAGTTTTCCAGGTTTCCTGTTGTTGTGATGTGTGCCTCTCTTCGAAACCCAGGTTCCATTTCCCTTTTCATCATCATCAAACCCTCTCTCTCTCTCTCTCTTTCTCTCTTTCTTCTCACATAAGAGTAGGAGCTTCTACAAGCCTAACAGACCTCATCTCAATGTATGAGAGGCTTGTCTGCAAGTTTTTGAAGCCAATGTTCTTTCTTAAACTATTTGCTATGATCATCCAAAACTGAATACAAAAATAATTTTTGATATTACGGTAAAATTACTCATAAAAAAAGAAGATAGAAAAATTGGGTATATTTGATCTTATATTCACCTCATAGTGTAGGCTCATGTGCGTAGAGGACTGACGATGCTGCATGGGTGCCTACCAAACTTCGCTCAGCTTCACAGTCAAGCTCTTTAGCTTTCCTCTTGTTAGCTCGGCTAATAGGTTTTGACAAACTTGAGAACCCTCCTCATGCTGACATCACCTCTAATCTTCGTGCGAATAAAGTATAGATTAGCAAAAACTTGTAAGGGAACTGGTGCAGCAGTGTTTCATTATTAATAGTTCTTTTTGTGGTCGTCAATTAGTTTATAAATAATCATGATATAGTGTGATATTGTACATTGCTCGCAATAATATATTAAATCTATTGAGAAAGAAAGTGGGGTCGTCGGTCTCATGTGAAATTTTTTGTCAAACGAGAGAGTGGTCTGAAATGACCATAAAATCAGTGCCAAAAAAACGGCAAAACGACAGAACTGGCACGGGCACTTGCAGGCTTAGAACCACCTAACCGCATGCTCCTTGCTTAAGTTAGCTGAGGCTGTGCGCGGTAGAGCAAAATGGTGGCTCACCTTTCTCCTCATATATATTCGCGCACCACGCATCCACCAAACTCAAACCGGTCACTCTCGTACTCTGCTGCTACACTCTCTGTCTCTCATCTCTGTTCTCAAAAAGTTTATGCCTTTAAAGTAGAGAAGAGGAGTTGCTCTAATTAGTTATTGTTTTGACAATTGGTCTTGTTTTTCGTTCTTGGGTCTCGGCTCTTCTTTGTTTTTTATTTTTTTATTTTTGACATAAATGGCTGGGACTGGAGTGTTTGCAGAGATAGTTGATGGAGATTGTACAAGTATTACGCTGATGGAGGGTGAAGAAGTCTTCTTCTGGGAAAAGTGTTACTATTATCAACCCCACTACAAGGAAGACCCAGTACAAGGTTCAAGGTATGCTCTTTTCTCTTGTATTCTTTAGACCACGCATGTCCTTTTCTGCTTTTGCTTATCGTCTGAAAAAATGAAGCTTAATTCTCGAGTTTTAAGAACTTGAATGTGCAAGGCTCTTCTGGTTGTGTTTGGATGATCAAATCGTTTCTGTTTTTGCTGTTCTCGTGTGTGATTTGCTTATTGTTCATGTAAACAAGTGATCAATTTGCTTATTGTTCAGACGATCGTCTCTCGTTCTTTTGGTTTTCCCTTGTTAATTTATTAATCTAGATTAATGGAGATCAGCACATGAAAATAGAAATAATTTTGATGGGTTTCCGTTGTTTTCTTGGAAACTTGTTCGTTCGATTAAAGTCAAAAGCATGGATTTGATACTGACCAATTTGATAGACATGGCTTGGAAAGTCCCAAATGAAGGAGATGTAGTTCTTTCTGGGTTCACTTCAATTTTGTTTATAATGGACTTTTTGTTATGGTTTTGAAAAAGCTTGTACGCAAGAGGAGGTTAACAAGGTAATGGAATCATCCAAAAGCGCACAGAAATCTTGGGCTAAAACTCCACTTTGGAAGAGAGCAGAGCTCCTTCACAAGGCCGCTGCTATCCTCAAAGAGCACAAGACCCCAATTGCTGACTGCCTTGTTAAAGAAATTGCAAAGCCAGCAAAAGATGCAGTCACTGAAATATATAATAAGTTTGACTTTTCCTCAAATTTTTTTTTGAACTAGCCCCAACAACTTCTGAACTTATTATTCAAGACTGTCAAATGAATTGGTCTTTTTTCTTTTTTGAAAAAAAAATTGTGAAGGTTGTTCGCTCTGGGGATTTAGTTTCCTACACTGCAGAAGAGGGAGTCAGAATTCTCGGCGAGGGCAAGTTCTTGGTTTCTGATAGTTTTCCTGGGAATCAGAGGACCAAGTACTGCCTCACTTCTAAGGTATACTTATCCTTCATAGATATATTTTCTTTTTTTCTAAGTGATCAGTTTTGAGGGTAAGTTGACATAATTATAAGGAATTTTATGAAGATTTTAGCACACCACTCTATCAAGATGAATTAACATATATAATAATAATAATAATTTAGTTTTGCTGTTGTCATGCTAACCAGAGTTTTCATTAGATATATGCCAGATAGACTTTTAAGGATATGATTAGGAACATAAATCGTAATGTATGACCTAAGTATACTGAATAGTCTCAGAAATACAAAGACCTCTAAGTCCTTGTGTTCCTTTCTGAGAGCAAGCACTGGCAAGAAAGTTTGTTGTGATGGACATCTACTGGTTTGCCTGATGGCCAATGCCATGACATTCAAGCAGTAAGAAATAGGGAACTAGTTGATTGATTAATTCACCACACTTTAGTTTGTCTTGTTCTGGGGTTGGTGGGCCTGTAATTTGAAGCATCTCATGCGACGGTTGAATTCAATAAGTATATGACTTTTTGTGTGTGTCTCAAAGTTCCTTGCACCATATATTTTTACTTGGTCATATATCATTGTATGCAAGTATGCAGTTCAATATTTGGTATTGCTTATGTATTTCAATTGCTTTAAAATTGCAGATTCCCCTAGGAGTGGTTTTTGGCCATTCCACCCTTTAATTTCCTGTGAACCTTGCTGTCTCCAAGATTGCTCCTGCTTGATAGCCGGAAACTCCCTCGTGTCTCAAGCCTCCAACTCAGGTATGTGTTTTTCAATGTTTCTATTTAAAGGAATCAAAACCCGTATTTCCACAAACATTCTTTCAAAATGCTCAAAACAACATTTGGGGATAGTAAAATGAATAGAAAAGAATAGAAAAGTAAAATGAAATCCAAGAAGTATAATCTGTTGTTTCTTCTGGAAATCTATCCGGTAGGATTGACACTTTGGGGATAGTGAATACTGTGGCACTCTAACCTTTAACAAGCTTTTAGGGCGCTGTCTCTTGCCTGCATATGGTTCACTGCTTTCACTTGGCTGGTTTTCCGAAAGGCCTAATCAGCTGCATCACTGGGAAAAGGCTCTGAGATTGGTGACTTCCTTACCATGCATCCTGGGGTGAACTGTATCAGGTAATCTGCAGCATCTTTCTTGCCGCTTA
>CM038474.1:13190601-13294399 GCA_021464305.1 Kandelia obovata | reverse complement strand
TTTTACTCTGATTTGGCTTCCAAGACGAGGTAGAAACCGAATTCTGAACAAACTGTGTGAAACCCTTTCATTTAAGTTGTCTTTCAACTTTCATTGCCATGTGCACTATGTCTTCTAATTCTACATAATGTTGCAATTCAACCACGTTTGCTATGTCCCTATTTAGCTCTAGTAGAAATCGAGCCATAGTCGCCTCTCTATCTTCTTCTACATTGGCTCTAATCATGGTAATCTTCATCTCCTTGTGGTAGTCCTATATACTTTTGGTGCCCTGAGTGAGCCCTTGTAGCCTTCGGTACAACTCCCTGTAATAGTGATTAGGGACAAATCTCCTCCTCATAATAGCCTTCATATCCTCCTATGTATCAACAGGCCGCTCGCGATTCCTTCTCCTAGTCAAAACAAGTTGATCCCACCAAATAATAGCATAATCAGTAAATTCAACTGCAGCAAGTTTTACCTTTTTCTCCTCGGAATAGTTGTGGCAGTCAAAAACCGATTCAACCTTCTTCTCTCATTCTAGGTATACATCAGGATCATTTTTACCTTGGAATGGAGGAATTGTCAATTTAATAGTGCCTAAATTATGGTCATAGGTGCCTTATCTCCCAAATTCTCTTCGATCCCTTCTATCGTTAAGAGTTCTAACCACAGTAGTTTGATCATGAAATTTATCATCGTCTACATCATTTTCATGCTCATGGGCACGTCTCAACTGCCTTCTTGCTCTGGGAGCCTCATATTCCCCCTGCCTCATTTGCAACTCTGCTATTGTATTAGCTTTCTCATCCATCCTCTCCCGCATATCATCAAATCTGGTATTCATGCGCTCAAATTGTTGTTGCATAGCTTTGATCATGAAGGACACATCACCAGCTCCCTCCTGAGCTGCACCTTTGTCTTTGGACGTCATAGTATTAGTTTTACACAAAATAATTAAGGTACCTCACAGAACGCTCCCTCACGTGTTTCACTCAAAAGATGATGTCACACTCCCTCGTGTTTACACTTCTGATAGCTTTTCCTTTATATGAACTTTCTCTCTTGCCTTTTACCACTCAGATTTCCCCTTTCAGTTCTATAATGAACTAAACAACATAAATTAAGAGTATTGATTCTGAACAAAATATGACAAATGGTATAGAATTGAACAATTTGGAGAATAAGGAATTAAAAGGGAAAAATAATATCAAGGCAAACGAATTTAAAGAACTAAACTCACAAAAGTCAAGACTTGATTAGTTAATCCTTGCCTCTTTTTTTTTTTTTTTTTCGTTGATCTTTTTTTTTTTTGACTAATACAAAATAACTGTAAAATACTTACATGCCATAATTGGAATTGGAATTGGCGCGTTTTTGAGCTTAACGAACAAACAAAGATAGAAGGATTGCAAACAAACAGATTTGTGTGTTTGAATGGTAATACACAAACTGAATCGAAATAAATGAATCACAAGGTAAAAATTGAAGGGTGAATGAGTTCAACCTGATTTAGAAACAGGCTCTGATACCAACGGATGCGGAAAACCCCAAGGGAACCAACGCACACAAGGAATCAAAGATGAACCAGGAAAACTAAATCAGAGTTAAATAACACAAACCCTAGACCCAACATGCGACGGACACGAACCTAGAGTATATAAGAAGGATATGGACGCCACGCTCCAGAACAGAGAGGAATTGGGAGTGATAAGTCGATTGGAACGCCACAAGAAGAAGTACCTCTTGATAAGTTTTTTAGTTCTTAAAAGAATCGAGAGAGAAAACCCTCACTTTCTATTTCACTCAAAGTTGTATATCATTCAGAGCTTACAAGGGGTGCCTATTTATAGGCAAAGATAGCAATCCTAAAGAGGCACAGATGCCTACTTAGGATAAATCCTTATTTTGAGAAATATCTAACAATGGAAAAATTTCACAACAGAAAATACAGTCTTGTTTAGGAGTGAGTGTTATTGCTTAATACGGGCTATCAAGTACTCCAATGATATTAATTAGGCCTCTACTCTTTGTCAAACTTGAATTCGCACATTTGAAGTCTGGTGGGCCTGACTGTCCTTAATCAGCCTATTTAGTGCTTCTTTAATTGTTTTGGCTCTAGCTCGTGTTATTGGGACTTCTGAAATATGAAATGGACCTTTTGCATTCATTGGAGTCTTCCAACCATCATCTCTACGGTTCACATCATTAGCTTATGTTATTGGACATCTTGTATCCATTGGAACTTTCCAGTCATCATTGTTATGGTTTTCATCATTCACATGCCAATGCCTCCCTCTCCCCCGCCTTGAACGGCATTGCCATAAAAACTGATGGTTTAGCTACACGGGTGTCTGAGAGAATTCCTCTTTTGCAAGTAGTTCAACAGAGCCATCAGGTAAACTGGGTTGTCAAGAAAGTTGACAGCACTCAGCAGTTTAAGCCTCTTGAAAAGAATCACATTAAGCAAATGATCGACGAGTTGCTTGACTATGGGTCCATCGAGCTATGCTCTACTCTACCACCCGAACAATTGTAATGTCGAATCCAGAGGAGAGTAATGTCACGAACTACCCATTAGTCTAATCAACATATCTATCGATGGCATCAATTTGCTAATTTAACCGCCCTTAACATGATTTAGTCCTTTCAGGTCCCTTCTGGCCTCATCCACCCCCCAGATCGACACATTTCCTGATGCCTAATGTACAATAGATCATGTCATATTTTGTTATGCTTCCCTATCCCTATCCGTTCTGTGTTAGAGAACAATTTTAGTGCAGGATTTATGCGGGAATCTTGCCGCTTGTTCTTGTTCAAGGACTCCTGTTTCTATAATCGTGTATGATCGTGAGGAATCATGCAACTGTATAACCTCAAAACAACGACCTCAATTCCTGCACTTAACTTTAATGTGAGCATGTTTCGAAGAAAAGGGGGCCAATTTAAATTGGACAGTTTATTTAATATGCCCTTAATTTTGCTTTCAACATGATAATTTCCCTAAATTCTGAAAATCGGAAGAATTCACTTTATGAGGCGGCATCTTTTGTTCTGGTAAACCACTCTGTGCCAAAACGGTTAGTATGAACACTGCAGTCTGCACAGAGTTACACGAAGAGGAGAAAATTTACTGGAAAGAAAGCATTGCGAGTCTATCATCCGGGCGCTTCTTTCAAAAGCAAACGCAAAGGAGAAATAACGGCGGTTTTGCATGCTCTGCTTTGGCGATTAGGAAAATGAACTATTTTCACTCATTAAAGTCTAGCTGAAACCTGTTCTTTGCTTGCAAAATGAGCTGGATAGCAGTGCCATCAGAGGAACGCGGACATGAATTGGAAACAGTTATAAAGCATGCTGTAAGTGGAATGTGGAACCATCTCATTTTCCACGGAGCAGGAAAATGTAGAATACTTTTCCGATTGTCAGAAAGACATGCGACCGATTTTCAATGGGGTTTGAAAAATGTTGAATGCTTTTTCAATTGTTGGGTCTGAAAAGCGTTTTGGATTCATTTCAGCGTCTCCGATTCGTTACATTCTCAGATGAGACAGGCTTCCAGTTTGGATCGCTGCTCTTGGCTTTTCACTTTTTTTTTTAAATATTCAAAAGCTCCCAGTTACCTCAAAAAAAGAGGAAAAAAAAGGGTGAAATTAGATAGACATATTATTGTATTTAATGTGAGCCCACATTATCCAGATTTGTGAAAGCATTTATCATCTCTAATTCTTCTGCCTACTTTTGCTTACTCTTGTTCCTGTAAAAAATGGATGATACCCAGAATCGGACATCGATTAATCTAGGATGTGTAGCAGACTGGGCAGAGTAAGACTGTTCTTGCCATTTTGGAGAACAGGCAATCACAAAGCAAATTCGTTCCTCACCTTTTCACTTTGTGTTGATCCTGCGATCGCACCAACAGGCTAATAACTTTTTCCCTGTCTTTCACTCTGCCATTTTTGTTTTTAACTTCCATTCTCTTGATTTCTTTCCATGGAAAGCTTCTCATTCTCCGCACTTGAGAGTGAAATGAAGTGCAATATCTCTAATGTCATTATCATTTCTGAGTGTCGATCTTGTTTAGACAAACACAGGTACACTTGCAATGCTAATGCCTTACAATTGAATCAAACATATTTTACAAATTTCCTATATACAATGGCCTTTAAATGTTCCATTTCTTTTGCTTTTAAAACATTATGTTCTTTTGTGTTTGTTGGTCTTTAAACTATCCAAGAAGGAGATAAATTGAGTGAGTTGTTATGAAAATGTGTCTAATAAAAATAATTCTGAAACGTGCGCAAGTAAAAACAATAAACACAAATAAGTAAGCAAGATTTGTTGTGTGTCCATGTGAGCAAAAGTAAAATGAGTTTAAGGAAGAGACAAGCAAAACACGGTGATTTTTAGAGTTATAGTTTTTTTTTTTAACATACATCTTTTAAGGGAATTAATTCAAAAGTTTCAATACACTGTTAAACTCTCCAAATTGGAAGAAATATAATAATACACACATGTTTCACAATTTGCTTGAATACATATGCTCATTTCTTACTCATTTAGTATCACTTTCTCTTCTCACTTTTTCCGCTTGAATTTTTAAGCTTTTACACAAAGATATTTTCTCTTTTTCTTTCTCAATCTAAGCACATGCACGTTACAATGAAAAAAGGTGCTTGTAGTTGTTGTACAAAACGAATCTATATAGCCTCGGGACCTTTTAGCTGTTAGATGTAATAGAAAATTCCATCTAGAGCGTTGACTATGATTCAATTTAAAGATTGAAAATTTTATTGTCAAAGTCGATTTGCCCCCTTAACATCTTCAATTTAAAGATTTTTCATGTTTGAATTTGTGCCAGTAAACTTTCTTCAATAATCTAATGTAGCAAATCCTTCAAATTAAATTCTTTTTGTATGTAAAGATATTTTTGAAAATTTTCCGGCTTCCCGATGAATTCGGTAACAAGTGAAATTCCAACAAAAGGAATTAAGAAGATCGCACCTTGTGATATTCTTTAGCTTTACTTTTTGAAGAACTTGCCTTGCTTATAAAAATCCATTAAGAAAATTTCCTTGAATAGCAAGAATATAATTTCAAAGTTTTTTGTTAGAGTATTATAAAATAAATTCAAAGACAACTCAATAGTCGTGTCTTTGCTTAGATAAAAAATAATAATAATTTTCTTACCTTAAAAATGAAATTTCAAAGGTATTGATTCACTTATTCTTGTACAACTATCAAAAGTATACACATTAAAATATATACCATAAAGATGAATATATCCAAATGCCTACAACGCATATTGTAATATAATAAATCATTATAAAATAAACAATTATAAACATCTAGACAGTGATATAGGGAAATCAAAATCAAATTCAAACCAATAAAAAATATATTAATGATCAAAATACTTATGTTGGCATATCAAAATATATATTATGGGCACATGATCTAACTTTCTCTCTTTTTTATGATAACAACATAATTAATTCTAAAATACTTCCCCTCAATTAATGCTTCCTAACAAATATCACAAGGCAATTAAACAAAGCAAGATTATAGAATATCATAAAGAGCATAAGATTCATAAAAGTATTAGAACATGACAATATAGCCACATATAAAAGATAAGAGAGAACAAAAAAAAGAAAAATAAACAAAAATAAAGCAATAAACAAGCTATCCAAAGGAGGGCCAAAAATGCGTAAAGGAAGGAAATGTAAATGAGGTTGAATCAATCCCTTCTATTCCCCCTTTAGTGTCATAAAAAATAACTTAGCTACTTAGATGTAACGAGCCATCTCAAGCCAAAAAGAAAAGTCATCTCGAAAAGCTTTAAGTGATGAACTCAGCTCTCTCATTGCCATTTAAATCTTGGTAACATCATTTTGTAATTCTTTAATATGACTTAATGTCACTTATGTTTAAGGCTTGAGACTTACGTCCTTTGGTTGATTTTAGAGTTGTCCTAGAGGTAATTGATGATAAAATCCATCAATCAACATATTCATCTATCCAAGTGTTCGAGTACTTATCAAACTATCAATAGGCACAAATATTGGTAACTCATATCCATCAAGGACAAAAAGCCTTCTCAATATCTTTGAGAGAACCATACCATGAGGGATAAAGTTAATATTCTTAGCAAGTAATGCCTAATTATCTTCATCTTATGGTTAGAAAGATTAAAGTGTCCTTTATAATCACATATGTCAAAAGACACATATCAACATAAGATAAAAGATCTATATGCCCAGTTGTTGGAGATACAATACTTGCCACAATCATTTGCATTACTCAAGACCTAACTAGTAATGAACTAGTATTTTTGAGTTTTGACTAGTTAGAATTGATACAGAAAACCCCAAGGGAACCAACGCACACAAGGAATCAAAGATGAACCAGGAAAGCTACATCAGAGTTAAATAACACAAACCCTAGACCCAACATGTGAAGGAACCCGAACCTAGGGTATTTAAGAAGGATATGGATGCCACCCTCCAGAACAGAAAGGAATTGAGAGTGATAAGTCGATTGGAACGCCACAAGAAGAAGTACCTCTTGATAAGTTCCTTAGTTCTCAAAAGGGAGAATACCCTTACTTTCTATTTCACTCAAAGTTGTATATCCTCTAGAGCTTACAAAGGGTGCCTATTTATAGGCAAAGATAGCAATCCTAAAGAGGCACAAATTTCTACTTAGGACAAATCCTTATTTTGAGAAATTTCTAACAATGTAAAAATTCCACAACAGAGAATACACTCCTGTTTCTGTCTCTTATACACATCTAGATGTGTATAAGAGACAGCTTGTATCCATTGGAGGTTGCCAATCATCATCGTTATGGTTCTCATCAAGAATTGAGTCTTCACCATCTGTCTCTTATACACATCTAGATGTGTATAAGAGACAGGTGTTATTGGACCTCTTGTATCCATTGGAGTTTTCCAATCATCATCGTTATGGTTCTCATCAAGAATTGAGTCTTCACCATCTTTAAAAATGATTTTTTTCATTTTCTATCAAAATTTACTTCACCACCAATGAGAGAAACCAAGAAAGTTTTAGCATAACCTTTAGTGTCAAGACAACATTAGTCCCATTAACATATGATACCATCCTTTCATACAAAAATCTTAACATTGGTGAAAAAAATAACTTCACCATATTAGGATAATAATTATAGTTCAAATTGATGAAATTCAACTAACCTTGTGCAATAAATCCAATCCAAAAATTTTTAAGTGATAAAAATTATTTTTGTTGCATCATCAATCTGTCTCCTAGGAAGAAATTCTTTATTCTTGAACTTCTCTTCAAAATTTCTAAAAGCGTCAACACTAGAATATTGAAAAGATGAATACCTTAAGGGAGGTCTTGTTGTCTTTTGTGGAGAATGAGGTTGGTTTACCTTATCTTCACCGATTTCAAGATCAATCAAACCAATATTGAACAAAGAAGCTTTGGATAAATGATGCTAACCCTAAAGAGTACAATAAGACCTATATGCAAGACAGAATTCAAACCTTAAAAAAGCTAAATTGAGAAACATAAGCCAAAAGTATAAATTAGAATTAAAATGGCACAAAAGTGACCTCAATAAGTTTCAAAGTTCTCAAAACTCAAAGATAGAAGTTTCTCAAATTTGTTAAAAATCAACAAGGCTTCTCACAAAAAAGGGTTATAAACTTATATATAGAATTCAAAACAAAATAGTAAATCCAAAATAAAATATTAAAAAAAATTCCTTACAAACTACTAAATAAAGGATTATGCAATTTAGAGTTAAAGTAAGACATTGTTTAGTTCATCACAATTATAAAGTAACTAAATAATGTTTATGCCCCTTAAAAGAAATAAGGTATATGGTCAAGTTTAGAGTTCAATTCAAACTCCTTAAATAAGCTATTCTTGAACTTGTATGAAGTTTATTGAGCCTTAATGCTCCTCTAAACCTTAATCCTTTTTTCATGTATTGGTTTTAGTCTAAATTACTTCAATAAGTCCATTTAAAACTTCTCACATTATTTTAGCTTTAGCTCTTATTATTGGACCTCCATGTATATGCAATGGATCACTACATATGCTAACTTGATTCTCTTCGTTAGAGGTGAAGTCAATTTAGGTAGAGAAAAAGTAAATGGTGATGACTTCTCTAGTGATCTAAGAGGCAACAATGATGATGACATCGTGAATGTCACTACTTAAGGTGATAAGGGTGACATCAAATCTCTTGCCTATGATGGACATAGGACTTCTCTTGCAATGATGGTGGCGATTTCTCCTCTTGGTTTTTCCTTTTTGAGAGGATTTAGACTTTGAGATTTATCTTTTCTTTTACATATTGCCTTAGGGAGAAGAGAATTGATAGATTAGTGTTGCAATTTATATGGTGATTAGGTGGATTTTAGAAGAGATTTGTGGATTATAAAAAGATTTTGGTGAATCTTAAAAAGGAAGGTTCGATGGTTTATTTTGGGATTTAGGGTTTTGAATTAAGAAAAATTTTGGATAAGGAAATTATTTTAAAAGGTATGGTCAATTAAGTTTTAAAAAGGAAAGAGATAAGGTCATAAAAATTACCTTGATCAATCAAGTTGAAAAATATCACTAAATGACTAATGCAAAGAATTAAGCTAACTTACCAGTACAAAATGTTTTGGCTAACTAACCGTGAAAATGGGAAAAGGTATTTTTAATAGAATCTTTTTGCAAAAAAGATAATCACATGCATCAACAAACAAATCACGCCTCTAACATACACAAACATTAATACAATGAGCAAATCACCATAGTAACACATAAGATGTAAAAATGAGAGCCTAGGATGTGCTTACAATTTTTAAACACTTTCTAATGCTCAAGTGATGCGGAAAACCCCAAGGGAACGCACACAAGGAATCAAAGATGAACCAGGAAAGCTAAATCAGAGTTAAATAACACAAACCCTAGACCCAACATGTGAAGGAACACGAACCTAGGGTATTTAAGAAGTATATGGACGCCAAACTCCAGAACAGAAAGGAATTGGGAGTGATAAGTCGATTGAAACACCACAAGAAGAAGTACCTCTTGATAAGTTCTTTAGTTCTCAAAAGAACCGAGGGAGAAAACCCTTACTTTCTATTTCACTCAAAGTTGCATATCCTTCAGAGCTTACAAGGGGTGCCTATTTATAGGCAAAGATAGCAATCCTAAAGAGGAACAAATTCCTACTTAGGACAAATCCTTATTTTGAGAAATTTCTAACAATGGAAAAATTCCACAACAGAAAATACACTCTTGTTTAGGAGTGAGTGCTATTGCTTAATATGGGCTATCAAGTACTCCAATGATATTAATTAGGCCTCTACTCTTTGTCAAACTTGAATTCGCACCATTTGAAGCCTGGTGGGCCTGAATGTCCTTAATCAGCCCATTTAGTGCTTCTTTAATTGTTTTGGCTCTAGCTCGTGTTATTGGGCCTTCTGGAATGTGAAATGGACCTTTTGCATCCATTGGAGCCTTCCAGCCATCATCTCTACGGTTCACATCATTAGCTTGTGTTATTGGACCTCTTGTATCCATTGGAGCTTTCCAGTCATCATCGTTATGGTTCTCATCATTCCCCCTCTCCTCAAAAGGATTCGACCTCGAATCATCACCTACATTAAAATGGGAAAGATCAGAAACGTTAAATGTTGCACTCACATTATACTCACCAGGAAGGTCCAACTTATAAGCATTGTCATTAATTCGTGCTACAACTTGAAAGGGACCATCTCCTCTAGGTTGTAGTTTTGAACGCCTTTGAGCTGGAAACCGTTCCTTGCGCATGTGCACCCAAACCCAGTCACCAGGTTCAAACACCACTCTCTTTCGTCCCTTGTTAACTTGGGATGCGTATTGCTCAGTTCGTTTTTCAATTTGTTGCCGCACCTTTTCATGCAATTTTTTAACCATGTCTGCCTTGCGTTCACCATCTAAGCTGGCATACTCATTGACAGGTATAGGTACCAAATCCAAAGGAGTCAACGGATTAAAACCATATACAATTTCAAATGGAGAATAACTAGTAGCAGAATGAACACTCCTATTATATGCAAACTCGACATGTGGTAAACAATCTTCCCATGTTTTCAAATTTGTTCGAATAATAGCTCGCAAAAGAGTAGAAAGAGTTCGATTAACCACCTCAGTTTGCCCATCAGTTTGTGGATGACAAGTTGTTGAAAACAGTAGCTTAGTACCTAACTTACCCCACAAAGTCTTCCAGAAGTAGCTTAAGAACTTTGTATCTCGATCTGAAACAATGCTTCGTGGCATGCCATGCAAACGTACTACTTCTCTAAAGAATAAGTCAGCCACATTGTTTGCGTCATCAGTTTTATGGCATGGGATGAAGTGTGCCATTTTTGAAAATCTATCAACAACAACAAATACAGAATCTCTACCCCTTTTTGTTCGTGGCAATCCTAGTACAAAGTCCATAGATAAATCAACCCAAGGATGACTAGGTATGGGCAAGGGGGTATACAAGCCATGGGGCAAAACTCTAGATTTCGCCTGTTTGCATGTTATGCATTTCTCACATATCCTCTCAACATCTCGTTTCATGCGTGGCCAAAAGAAATGTTCATTGAGGACATCTAGGGTTTTCCTAACACCGAAATGACCCATTAGACCTCCCTCATGAGCTTCCCTTACAACCAACTCCCTCAAAGAACTCATAGGCATGCATAAACGATTTTCCCTAAATAAGAAACCCTTATGCCTATAAAACTTCTCAAAGCCTGACGTCTCACATGCTCCATACACGTTAGCAAAGTCAGGATCATTCACATACAAATCCTTAATATGTTCAAATCCTAATAAGTTTGCAGTAAGTGTAGAGATAAGGGCATACCTGCGAGATAATGCATCAGCTACCACATTTTCCTTACCTTGTTTATATTTGATGATGTAAGGGAAGGTCTCAATGAATTCAATCCACCTGGCATGTCTTTTGTTCAACTTTCCTTGTCCCTTCAAGTGCTTCAAAGATTCATGGTCAGTATGGATGACAAACTCCTTGGGCCAAAGGTAATGTTGCCATGTCTCCAAAGCTCGCACCAATGCATACAGCTCCTTATCATAGGTAGGATAATTAAGGCTTGCTCCACTTAACTTTTCACTAAAATAAGCAATTGGGCGCTTTTCCTGCATCAAAACAGCTCCAATGCCAATACCTGAAGCATCACACTCAATCTCAAAAGCATTTGCAAAGTTAGGTAAAGCAAGTAAGGGTGCAGAACTTAATTTTTCCTTGATGCAATTAAAAGCCTTGTCTTGGTCAGTACCCCACCTAAAACTTATGTTCTTTTTTATAAGCTCCGTGAGTGGTGCAGCAATGGTGCTAAAGTCCTTAACAAAGCGTCTATAGAAACTAGCTAAACCATGAAAGCTACGCACATCACTAACTGACTTAGGTGTAGGCCAATCACGAATTGCCTTAACTTTTTCCTCATCAACCTCAACACCTTTAGCACTGACAATATAGCCAAGAAATGTGATTTGATTAGTACAAAAGGAACATTTCTGTAAGTTAGCATACAATTTCTCAGAACGTAAAACACTTACAATGGAACGTAAATGATGCAGATGCTCTTCTAGGGTTCTACTATAGACCAGAATATCATCAAAATACACAACTACAAATTTACCAATGAATGGACGCAAAATATGATTCATTAGTCGCATAAAAGTACTCGGTGCATTGGTAAGACCAAATGGCATAACAAGCCATTCATACAAACCGTACTTAGTTTTGAAAGCTGTTTTCCACTCATCTCCCTCTCTCATCCTAATTTGATGATATCCACTTTTCAAATCAATCTTAGAAAAGACACATGAACCATGCAATTCATCCAACATGTCATCTAATCTAGGTATGGGTTGACGATACTTTACAGTGATTTTGTTGATTGCCCGACAATCAACGCACATCCTCCAAGTCCCATCCTTTTTGGGTACAAGTAGGACAGGAACAGCACATGGACTCATGCTTTCCCTCACATGTCCTTTGGAAATAAGCTCCTCAACTTGCCTTTGAAGCTCCTTTGTCTCCTCAGGATTACTCTTATAAGCTGGCCTGTTAGGGATGGATGCACCCGGGATGAAATCAATTTGATGCTCAATTCCTCTATTAGGTGGCAATCCACTTGGAACATCGTCAGGGAATACATCTTCAAATTCCTGCAATAGAGCAACAACAACACTAGGCAAAGATGGGTCAAATTTGTTAGTGTTAAAATAAGCCTCCTTGTACAAAAATAGGATCACAAACTGATTGGTATAGAATGCTCTTTTGACATCGCTTTCTTTTGCATAGAAACTCTCTCTTTTCTTCTCCTTTTCTTGTGTACCCACATTTTTTTCTCTCTTTTCTCTTTTATCAATCTCTTTTTTCGGTTCACTCTCATTTTTAATCCTTAATTGATCCTCATAAGCTTGTTGAGGTGATAAGGGTACAAGAGTGACGGGTCTTTCATTCATTACAAAAGAGTATCGATTCTTGAAGCCATCATGCATAACTCGTCTGTCAAATTGCCATGGTCTCCCTAGTAGAATATGACCCGCATGCATAGGTACAACGTCACATAAAACTTCATCGTGGTACCTTCCGATAGAAAATGATATAAGAACTCGCTCATTCACCTTGACTTCCCCATTCTCATTCAGCCACTGAAGTTTATATGGCCTAGGATGCTTCATAGTATGTAAATTCAGTTTCTCAACCATAGTTTTGCTAGCAACATTAGTGCAACTCCCACCATCAATAATCATACTACATACCTTATCCTTGATCAGACACCTTGTCTGAAAGATGTTATCTCGTTGCACCTCATTTTCTTCCTTTACTTGCACATTCAATGCTCGCCTTGTGACAAGAGCTACACCATTAACTGGATACTCCTCTCCATCACTTTCAGCCTTTGATGATGGCAAAGAATCATCATCTGATTCACTTTCAGTTTCCACATCTCCATTACTTCGCAAGATCATTGCACGCTTATTTGGACATTGAGATGCAATGTGACCCCTGCCCAAACACTTAAAGCATTTAACATCTCTATTTCTACTTGCTTGGAGTTCGAAATTACCTGCCTCCTTGCTAGAACCCACATTCTTTTGCTTGGATAGCTCGGCTTTGGACTTGTAATTGGCCATATCGTCCCTTTTACTCTGATTTGGCTTCCAAGACGAGGTAGAGACAGAATTCTGAACAAACTGTGTGGAACCCTTTCGTTTAAGTTGCCTTTCAACTTTCATTGCCATGTGCACCATGTCTTCTAATTCCACATAATGTTGCAACTCAACCACGTTTGCTATGTCCCTATTTAGCCCTAGCAGAAATCGAGCCATAGTCGCCTCTCTATCTTCTTCTACATTTGCCCTAATCATGGTAATCTCCATCTCCTTGTGGTAGTCCTCCACACTTTTGGTGCCCTGAGTGAGCCCTTGCAGCCTTCGGTACAACTCCCTGTAATAGTGATTAGGGACAAATCTCCTCCTCATAATAGCCTTCATGTCCTCCCATGTATCAATAGGCCGCTCGCGATTCCTTCTCCTAGTCAAAACAAGTTGATCCCACCAAATAATAGCATAATCAGTAAATTCAACTGCAGCAAGTTTTACCTTTTTCTCCTCGGAATAGTTGTGACAGTCAAAAACCAATTCAACCTTCTTCTCCCATTCTAGGTATACATCAGGATCATTTTTACCTTGGAATGGAGGAATTGTCAATTTAATAGTCCCCAAATTATGGTCATAGGTGCCTCGTCTCCCAAATTCTCTTCGATCCCTTCTATCGTTAAAATTTCTAACCACAGTAGTTTGGTCATGAAATTCATCATCGTCTACATCATCTTCATGCTCATGGGCACGTCTCAATTGCCTTCTTGCTCTGGGAGCCTCATATTCCCCATGCCTCCTTTGAAACTCTGCTATTGTATTAGCTTGCTCCTCCATCCTCTCCTGCATATCATCAAATCTGGTATTCATGCGCTCAAATTGTTGTTGCATAGCTTTGATCATGAAGGACACATCACCAGCTCCCTCCTGAGCTGCACCTTTGTCTTTGGACGTCATAGTATTAGTTTTAGACAAAATAATTAAGGTACCTCACAGAACGCTCCCTCACGTGTTTCACTCAAAAGATGCTGTCACACTCCCTCGTGTTTACACTCCTGATGGCTTTTCCTTTATATGAACTTTCTCTCTTGCCTTTTACCACTCAGATTTCCCCTTTCAGCTCTATAAAGAACTAAACAACATAAATCAAGAGTATTGATTCTGAACAAAATATGACAAATGGCATAGAGTTGAACAATTTGGAGAACAAGCAATTAAAAGGGAAAAAGGATATCAAGGCAAACGAATTTAATGAACTAAACTCACAAAAGTCAGGACTTGAGTAGTTAATCCTTGCTTCTTCTTTCTTTTCTTTTTTTTCTTTTTGGTTGATCCTTTTTTTTTTTTTTTTTGATTAACACGAAATAACTATAAAATACTTACATGCCACAATTGGAATTGGAATTGACACGTTTATGAGCTTAACAAACAAACAAACGGAGAAGGATTGCAAACAAACTGTTTTGTGTGTTTGAATAGTAATGCACAAACTCAATCGAAATAACTAAATCACAAGGTAGAAAATTGAAGGGTGAATGAGTTCAACCTGATTTAGAAACAGGCTCTGATACCATCTGATGCGGAAAACCCCAAGGGAACCAACGCACACAAGGAATCAAAGATGAACCAGGAAAGCTAAATCAGAGTTAAATAACACAAACCCTAGACCCAACATGTGAAGGAACACGAACCTAGGGTATTTAAGAAGGATATGGACGCCACACTCCAGAACAGAAAGGAATTGGGAGTGATAAGTCGATTGGAACGCCACAAGAAGAAGTACCTCTTGATAAGTTCTTTAGTTCTCAAAAGAACCGAGGGAGAAAACCCTTACTTTCTATTTCACTCAAAGTTGTATATCCTTCAGAGCTTACAAGGGGTGCCTATTTATAGGCAAAGATAGCAATCCTAAAGAGGAACAAATTCCTACTTAGGACAAATCCTTATTTTGAGAAATTTCTAACAATGGAAAAATTCCACAACAGAAAATACACTCTTGTTTAGGAGTGAGTGCTATTGCTTAATATGGGCTATCAAGTACTCCAATGATATTAATTAGGCCTCTACTCTTTGTCAAACTTGAATTCGCACCATTTGAAGCCTGGTGGGCCTGAATGTCCTTAATCAGCCCATTTAGTGCTTCTTTAATTGTTTTGACTCTAGCTCGTGTTATTGGGCCTTCTGGAATGTGAAATGGACCTTTTGCATCCATTGGAGCCTTCCAGCCATCATCTCTACGGTTCACATCATTAGCTTGTGTTATTGGACCTCTTGTATCCATTGGAGCTTTCCAGTCATCATCGTTATGGTTTTCATCATCAAGAACCTATCCTCACTCAATAATTTTATAAAAATATTAGCAAGTTGATTGTTTATTGTCATAAACTCAAGAACAATATCTCTTTTGAGTATATAATCTTTAATGAAATAATATCTTAGATCTATATGCTTGATTTTATAATAATGAATGGGGTTGTTAGTGAGGTTGATGGCACCTAGTGTTGCCACATATGATTGAAAATTTGTAAATGTGTACCTTGAAGTCTTTAAGGGTTTTCTTTATTCAAAGAAATTACAAACAGCAGCTTGTTACAAGCTATTTAGCCTTAGTTGTTATGGAACTCTTAGTCCTATGAGACTATAAAACTACTAGAAATTGTTGTGGTAAGTAATGGTGGTACTTTTTCTATGAACCTTATTATCAACCCAATTTGAGTATAAATAACCAATTTGGTCAAAAGATATACCCCCAAGATACCAATGACCAATACTAATAGACCCTTTGATGCAGAAAACCCCAAAAAAGACGTGGCTTAGGGACCCAATACACACAAGGAATCAAAGATGAACCAAAAAAGCTAAACCAAAGTTAAATAACACAAACCCTAGACCCAACATTCGAAGGAACACGAACCTAAGGTATTTAAGAAGTATATGGACGCCACACTCGAGAACAAAAAGGAATTGGGAGTGATGAGTCGATTGGAACACCACAAAAAGAAGTACCTCTTGAGAAGTTCTTTAGTTCTCAAAAAAACCGAGGGAGAAAACTCTTACTTTCTATTTCACTCAAAGTTGTATATCTTTCAGAGCTTACAAGGGGTGCCTATTTATAGGCAAAGATAGCAATTCTAAAGAGGCACAAATTCCTACTTAGGACAAATCCTTATTTGGAGAAATTTCTATCAAAAAATTCCACAACAGAAAATAAACTCTTATTTAGGAGTAAGAGCTATTACTTATTATGAGCTATCAAGTACTCCAATCATATTAATTAGGCCTCTACTCTTTGTCATGAATTCGCATCATTTGAAACTTGGTTGGGTTAAATATCCTCAATCAGCCCATTTAGTGCTTCTTTAATTGTTTTGGCTCTAATTCATATTATTGAGCCTTCTGGAATGTGAAATGGACCTCTTGCATCGACTAAAACTTTAGCTTGTGTTATTAGACCTCTTGTATCCATTGGAGCCTTCCAACTATCATCTCTACGTTTCTCATCATTAGCTTGTGTTATTGGACCTCTTGCATCTATTGGAACCTTTCAGCCATCATCTCTATAGTTCTCATCACCTTTTGATGTGATGCAATACCCTTGTCAATGTACTAAGATGAGACTCTTTAGGTGATGATTGAAAACAAGGATAGAGACATACAATAAACATAATATTGGATTTACTTGTGGTAAGGTAAAGTAAACTTTCAATCATACCTTGATATTGTTTCTTATATACTTTCTTACTGTTTTCATATTTATCAAGCATAGATAAAATTAGCATAGGTGTGCCACAGGGCTTAGAGTCTTACAAGCCAAACTTTTTAAAGATTTCTTTCATTTACTTTATGTGGTTACTAAGAATCTCATCTAAGGTTTACTTGATTTGTAGATTAAGAAAGAAACTAAGATCCCCTATTATATTCTTTTTAAATCCCTTCTCCATTTGAGAAGCAAGTTCTTTACACAAAGAATTGTTAGTAACACAAAAAATAATATCATCAACATAAATTTATAAAATTAAAAAATTGATATTTTTCGCTTTTATGAATAAAGTGGTGTTTTTCTTGCCTTTTACAAAACCTTGCTCAATGAAAAATGAGCTAATTCATTTATATCAAGCTTAAAGAATTTATTTTAATCCATACAAAGTTTTAGAGAACTTAAAGATATATTTGGATCTTTAGTGATATCAAAACCTAAGGGTTGCTTAATATATACTTCTTCCACAATAAAACCATTGAGAAAAACATTCTTTACATCCATTTGATATAAAGTAAAACTCATGTAAATTCATACATAAATAAGATGAGAATGACTTTTAATCTAGCCATAAGTGCAAAGGTCTTATTATAATTTATCCTCTTTTCTTGGTTGTACCTATTGGTTATAACTATAGCCTTTTTCCTTACTATTTTTCCACTTTCATCTAATTTATTTTTGAACACCCATTTTTTCCTAATGATAGGATGATCTCTCACACTTAAAAGATATTTTTTTTCCCTACTTACCTATTTGGTAATCATTACAAACTTTGTTCTTTTCAAATTTTAACTTAGGTAACCCCTCCACAAGTTTACAATGATTTAGCTTTGATAGAAGTTTCATGTTCACATGTTCCAAGTACCCATGCTGTATTCAAGTCTCTTCACTCATAGAAGTAAAAAACTTGACATTTTGATTAGTAAGAAAATGAAGATCAATAATATAACTGTTGTCACATCTATTTGCAATAAACGAAGTCTCTTTTATTTTTGTAATCAATAACATGAGATGTGTTTGGTTCAAAAAAGACTTTGTAATCACAATTGCAAAGTTGAATAATACTAAGAAAATTAAACTTGTGACATTTAACTAAAGATACATTTGAATAGTAAGACAATTGCACTTTCTGATCTTCTTAATGCCAATTATTTTGCTTTTGACATTGTCACCAAAAGTTACCTTTTCTCTGTTAGTAACTTTAAAGGAAAGGAGATTTTCTATATTGTTGGTCATCTGCCTTGAACAAGCATTATCCAAATACTATTTATTTTTGTTCATCCATTTTTTTTCAAAAGATATTTGCATGAAAATCAGCTAAGTTTTAGTACCCAAAATTTTTTGAGTCCTTAAGGGTCAATTTCAATGTCATTTGCACTATATAAAATTATTTTATAGCATTTATGCTCTTTTTAATATTGCAAGTATAAATCATGTGTCTGAAGTCCCCACAATAATAAGATCTGATGTGATATATGTTATGCGGAAATGAATGCTTGTAAGATGCTCTAACAAGATAGTCTCTTGAGTGAACCATTATAAGCAAGGATTTTTTGCAACTTTGATGCAGGACCATGCATAAATGATGAATTTCTATCTAAAACTTTATGAAAATGAAAGGCTTTATGTTGTCGTGATGCAGATTAATTTTTTGGCCAAAACCCTATGATTTGATGTTAAAGCTTATGCTAAATGCCATGCATGGTCAAAACCCATTCCACCTTTATCATTAAGTGGCTTCTAAAAGCTAAGTAATAAATCAAGCTTTTCTTTCCTTTTAATAAACTTTGAGAGGAAATTTTAGAGACTTGATATTTCTTTCTTAGGCAAAAGGTTCTCCTCTTTAAGTTTGTTTTTTTCTTTTACTTTGATGATTACTTCATCATATGTTTTTGGCAAATCATCACTTTTTAAAATGAGCGAATCATTTTTATTTTTTAAGGTTTCGACCTTTTGCTCTAATGACTTCATGCTTTTTGGCCACTGCTTTATGGAATTTTCAATTCATATGCACAAAAGTATTATAAAGTTCAAAAATTAAAGAATCATTATAAGATTCACTTAAAGTTTACCTTATTGTCATTAGCCATAAAGCACATGTTTCTCATCTCATTATTAGATGATTTGTTATCTAAATTACTAAATCATCTTAAGTGGCCTTATATGCTTTTTTCTTAGGCTTTTTAGCTTTCTTCTTATTAGGGCAATTCATGGCAATGTGTCATAGTTTCTTACAATTTTAACAAAGTATCTCCTTCTTTTATTGTCCATTAGTTCAATTAAGATGTTTAAATGACTTTATAACAACTTTTTTTCTTTTCTTTATAAGCTTCATGAATTTCCTAACAAGCATCACAAGCTCTTCATTGTCTCGATCATTGAATGAGTTGTTGTTGTCCTCATCATTATCATAAATTTCTTTGATAGTTGAGGTAGAGGACTTAAATGCCACACTCTTCTTTTTCTCAATGACTTTCTTTTTTAAAGTTATTTCATATGTAATGATGGAAGCCATACTATACCAACTCAAATCAACAAGGAAGTTGATATTTTGCAAAATCTTGGAAGACCAATGACAAAAAGTAAGGTCAAAAAAAATAAAAAAGCTCTCAACAACTTGTGCGACATTTACTTACAAAAAGTTACTAGGCATAAGTTAAGGATGATGAAGGTTTCACCAAAGCTTGCAAATGTGTCATTAATGGAGGAATATGAAAACCATGGCCTTGGGAAGAAAGTTGGAGTTGGGAGCCTATGCTTGGGTATTTAAATGGATTATTTTAATGATTTATATTGTTATGTAGTGGGTTGCACGAATTTCAACATCTTAATGAGTTATTTTCATGGGTTTTTATTATTATTTAGTGGGATGGATGAATTTCCTTAATAAGTCCATCTTATTAGCTAGGGTTTTTGGGTTTTAGCATATAAAAAGGGAATAAAGAATGGATGAAGGGAATTGATTGTTTTTGGATGAATGTATGAGCAATTTTCTTTGATTATTGGAGAACTAATTCTAAAATTTCATACTTTAGTGTGTTCGTTCAATAGACTTATTTTCTTCAGCGTTGTCATTGTTAGAAGTAACGTCTAAATCCTATAGTTCTGGTTCTTGGTTATTTATAATCATTGGGTCAGAATTTCAATCTTTTAACCTTTGTTAGAACGATCATATATCAATATTGGTGTTGGATTTCGTTTACATATAATCGAAGTTCATATCATGTAAATAGTGAACCCACTAATTTGTTTAAATGTAGGGCATTGAGATCTTTTGAGTTTGAAAATGCAATAGCCTTTAGGTTCCATGATTATGAGAATGATCTGAGTAGCCTTTAGGTTCCATACTTATTTCACTGGCAAAGACTCACTAGAAAATGAATCAAATCTGTAGTGGTTGTGGCTTCAAGTTTCCTTTTGAGGTTGATTGATTTTCCAACAATGAAACATTTTATACGTTGATAAATTCAAATTTTTGTCCGCTAAAAATTTCTGGTCAAAGATTATTTGCCTTGGCCACATCTTCAATTTCAAGATTTTCCATACTTGAATTTGTGCAAACAAACATTCTTCAATAATATGTCGAGAATCCATCTAGCTAATCTCCAAATTAATTTCTTTACTTGTGTGAAGATTTGAAATGTCTCCAGATCTTTTACTTAATGAATTTGGCAACAAATGAAATTCCAGCATAAAAGAATTAAGAAGATTGCCCTACCGTGATCTTTCCATTTAAGAGGTCTCCTTTTGAAGTACTTGCCTTGTTTATGAAAGCCCATTAAAAAGCTCTCCTCGAAGAGCAAAAATATAATATCAAAGATTTTCCTTAGAGCTTAAAAATATAAATTTTAATAAAGAGACAACTCAATAGCTATGTCTTTCATACTAAGGATCTAAAACATTAATATTTTTACTATATAAAAAATAAAATTTGAAAGGTATTAGCTCATATATCATATATGACTACCGAGAGTATACACATTAAAATACTTATTCTTTAAATATGAATGAATTCAAATATTCAAAATACCCATAACAATGTAATAACTCGTTATGAAATAGACAACTCTAAACTGCCACATGATTATATCAAACAAATAACAAATATAATAATAATTAAAATAATTAGATTGACATAACAAAATAAATATCACGAAGATATGAAATAGTATTATGTCTGCTTTTTGGGTTGTGTTGTCCTATTTCTGTGAATGAGACGTCATGATTCTCATGATTGTTTAACTGTTTCAGACTTTAATTTTTTTTCTCTACACCATCAAAATTCAAAGTTATGTCTCATGATTTTGTTCCACTTTTCAATCAGCAAAGGTAATTAGATTAATGGCATGCTAGTGAGTTTAACAGCCTTAAAAGTTTGAACTAATGTGGCCTTGGACGAGGCACCCGATATTTCACCTGACCTACTACTTCTTGTGTTTCAAGAAATTAAGCCCCTCGGCCGATTGCAAATTCAATGGTGACTGAACTAATTACCTAATGAATTTGATATGCTTTGGCGCCCCGCTTATGATTACTAAGTCCGTACAAAAACCTGTTGAGTACAAATTAAGATTCTTATAAATAAATTGAAAGATTATTGAAACGTAATTGGTATAGTTCGACCAAAGATAGTGAATTAATAAATAATTATCTTCTTGCAATATTGTCCTAAGATTCGAATCTTGATTAACAATATATGACCACACCTGCATGAATTCACATTAACATTTATAAAATTCATGAAGGTCTTAGAACTGTTTCTTTACATCCCAGATGTAGTAACACAACTGCAAAGTCCGCAATTGTTGTAACTAGTTGCCAGAACATGGAACCCGGGTTTTGCATTTTATATCTGTCACTAATCAGCATGCTCCATTGTTTCAAACCATATAATATTAACGCAATCTTATAAGCCTGTTTATGACCGACTTTTCAGTACGGTAACATTGGTTCAGTTGAAAATCTGTTTTCTCCAAACATCACGCAATTCGTGAAATGTTGAGTTGAAAAAAAGGAAAAAAATTCTCGAACTCGGTTTTTAGTAGTTTTCAGAGTGGCATTAGCCGCAGTAAATTTTTTTTAATAAATTTAAATTGTTTTGAAAAAAGTTATGTGCACGGTTATTAACAAAATAAAATGTACATAGAGAGTGAAGACAAGTGCGATTAGGGTGATATTTCATAATATTAAACTTTTCATCATTTTCATATATGTTTTGTCGGTTTATTTAAATATTTTATTAATTTTTGTACACTACATGTGATTTTTAACAAATAATTTAAAATTTTCAAAAAAAATTATTATTTTAATATAAACATTCGTGTCGTGTTTTGACTGCAGTTGATTTATGGGTCCCGATAATGAGACCCTTAAAAAAATGTGAGTGCATGAGTCACGAGATTTTGCCGAAATTTTAAGTTGTAAGATACTGTCAATATGCACAGATTTTTTGGTACAACTTTATCTGTGCAAAGGCCAACCCTTGAAATTGCGACCTCCATTGTGGAAAGACTGATCTGATCGTCCTGAGAAAAAAAGTTGGTCAAAGCAATTATGGTTCTCCCACTATGGGGTGTAGAATCCCGTCAAACTGCTAGTGAAAGGACAATCATGTATGCCCTCAACATCCCTCTGCCATAAGCCCAACCTCCATACACAGGTGCTTTGCAACGGACTTTATCACTTGCCTTTGGCTGCCTTGGATCAAGAATAGGTTGGTGAAAAGGTTGGCGTAGTTTTTACGACTAAAGAGCACTTGCTCAATGTGCGGCTTTTTGGGTCGCTGGATAAGTGGGTTAAAAGAATTATTAATTTTATTAATGTAAAAAGTGAAGTTTAATTTTTAATTATTAATAAATATCAAATAATTATATGCTAATAATTAAATAATTATAAAAAGAAAGAATAAAGAAAATATGACTTATTATTGTAAGTTATGATTTATATTTGTAGTCACGAGTTCAAATATTACCAATTCAATTATTATTTTTAAAGTTAAGAGGTTAAAGAGTCATGCTAAATTAAACTCTATAATAAATGAAAACTATTGATACTTAAAAAATTAATAATTATTTATTTCATTGTTTAAAATATAGTCATATTTTATGTTAAGAAAAAAATGCAGTATTTTATGTGTCTTTTGCTACATTATTATAATTTCAGTTAAAATGAATATAGACTTTAAGAATTAGTGACAAACTTATGGATCTTGATATTATGATATTTGTTGTTTATAAATATTAAATTGTATTTTTATATGTATATATTAAGATTATAGTTTAATTGTTATTGAAGTAACAATATTAGAATGTTTGAAATGACATATTTGTATTATTGCTATGGTTTGTTAGCCACCATAGTGATCAAGTTAATATATTTAATGACACGTATAAATAAGTCATCTATTCATAATTTTAATTAAATACCAATGAATGGAAAATGATTGGATAAATTAACATTATTAATTATTAAAATTTTAGGATTTACTTAAAGGTAAATTATTATTTCATCAATAGCAACATGATTAAGGTAAATTAATATTTAGTTAAAAGTATGTAATTTACCTATTAAAATTAATGCTATTACTTATAATAGTGTATTATAAGATTTCTCAAAGGAGAATTATTATGTACTTTAAATAGTTTTATAATTAAATTTGATTAATAATTAATTATGAACATTTGCAATTATGCAATTGCTATAATTCACTTGCATGTTTTGATTGTTATTTTGTTCAAGGATTGAATTTCTTGAAATGAAATGAATAAATTAATATTTACTTATTTGTTATAAACGTTGACTTGTACTATTAGTGAGAAAGTTTATTGCTATTATATAGATTCAAGTAGTGAGAAATAAAGTTTCATCATAAATGTGAAAACAAACAATAGGGTAAGTCTTATCTTTATAAAGGTGATCATTGTCACCAACATTAAGAAAATTATTTCATAAATAAAAAATGCAAAAGAATGTTTTCAATTTGTGAATAAATGATTATGTTTTGCAGTAGAGACGCTTGCTGGTACTCTTATGATAGAACTCATGATCATGAAGTCTATTGGGTTATGAATTATACAAGAGTACATTATTAAGGTGACTAATTTTATTGCAAGACTTAAGACCATAAGATTAGTTGATGTTTTTTTTTTCTAATTTATTTTGAATTCACTCCCTCCTAAGTATTAACCATTTCAAATTCATTATAACACTAATAAAGAAAAAGTCGAATGATAATGAATTGGACAGTATACTCATTCACAAGAAACAAGAAAATAAAATTAAGTTAGTCATTCCATTAATTTCATAGGCAAGAAAATTGAGAAAGGAATAAAAGTAAAAGTCAACTAATTTAATAAAGGAAAGAGCCTATTTATGTTAATTAGGTTGTGATGCGAAAAACCCCAAGGGAACCAACGCACACAAGGAATCAAAGATGAACAAGGAAAGCTAAATCAGAGTTAAATAACACAAACCCTAGACCCAACATGTGAAGGAACACGAACCTAGGGTATTTAAGAAGAATATGGACGCCACACTCCAGAACATAAAGGAATTGGGAGTGATAAGTGGATTGGAACGCCACAAGAAGAAGTACCTCTTGATAAGTTCTTTAGTTCTCAAAAGAACCGAGGGAAAAAACTCTTACTTTCTATTTCACTCAAAGTTGTATATCTTCTAAACCTTACAAGGGGTGCTTATTTATAGGCAAAGATAGCAATCCTAAAGAGGCACAAATTCCTACTTAGGACAAATCCTTATTTTGAGAAATTTCTAACAATGTAAAAATTCCACAACAGAAAATACACTCCTGTTTAGGAGTGAGTGCTATTACTTATTACGAGCCATCAAGTACTTCAATGATATTAATTGGGTCTCTACTCTTTGTCAAACTTGAATTCGCACCATTTGAAACCTGGTTGGCCTAAATGTCCTTAATCAGCCCATTTAGTGCTTCTTTAATTGTTTTGACTCTAGCTCGTGTTATTGGGCCTTCTGGAATGTGAAATGGACCTTTTGCATCCATTGGAGCCTTCCAGCCATCATTTCTACGGTTCACATCATTAGCTTATATTATTGGACCTCTTGTACCCATTCGAGCTTTCCAGTCATCATCGTTATGGTTCTCATCATTCCCCCTCTCCTCAAAAGGATTCGGCCTCGAATCATCACCTACATTAAAATGGGAAAGATCAGAAACGTTAAATGTTGCACTCACATTATACTCACCAGGAAGGTCCAACTTATAAGCATTGTCATTAATTCGTGCTACAACTTGAAAGGGACCATCTCCTCTAGGTTGTAGTTTTGAACGCCTTTAAGCTGGGAACCGTTCCTTGCGCATATGCACCCAAACCCAATCACCAGGTTCAAACAACACTCTCTTTCGTCCCTTGTTGACATGGGATGCGTATTGCTCAGTTCGTTTTTCAATTTGTTGCCGCACCTTTTCATGCAATTCTTTAACCATGTCAGCCATGGGGCGAAACTCTAGATTTCGCCTGTTTGCATGTTATGCATTTCTCACATATCCTCTCAACATCCCGTTTCATGCGTGGCCAAAAGAAATGTTCATTGAGGACATCTAGGGTTTTCCTAACATCGAAATGACCCATTAAACCTCCCTCATGAGCTTCTCTTACAATCAACTCCCTCAAAGAACTCATAGGCATGCATAAACGATTTTCCCTAAATAAGAAACCCTTATGCCTATAAAACTTCTCAAAGCCTGACGTCTCATATGCTCCATACACGTTAGCAAAGTCAGGATCATTCACATACAAATCCTTAATATGTTCAAATCCCAATAAGTTTGCAGTAAGTGTGGAGATAAGGGCATACCTGCGAGATAATGCATCAGCTACCACATTTTCCTTACCTTGTTTATATTTGATGATGTAGGGGAAGGTCTCAATGAATTCAATCCACCTGGCATGTCTTTTGTTCAACTTTCCTTGTCCCTTCAAGTGCTTCAAAGATTCATGGTCAGTATGGATGACAAACTCCTTGGGCCAAAGGTAATGTTGCCATGTCTCCAAAGTTCGGACTAATGCATACAACTCCTTATCATAGGTAGGATAATTAAGGCTTGCTCCACTTAACTTTTCACTAAAATAAGCAATTGGGCGCTTTTCCTGCATCAAAATAGCTCCAATGCCAATACCTGAAGCATCACACTCAATCTCAAAAGCATTTACAAAGTTAGGTAAAGCAAGTAAGGGTACAGAACTTAATTTTTCCTTGATGCAATTAAATGCCTTGTCTTTGTCAGTACCCCACCTAAAACTTATGTTCTTTTTGATAAGCTCCGTGAGTGATGCAGCAATAGTGCTAAAGTCCTTAACAAAGCGTCTATAGAAACTAGCTAAACGATGAAAGCTACGCATATCACCAACTGACTTAGGTGTAGGCCAATCATAAATTGCCTTAACTTTTTTCTCATCAACCTCAACACCTTTAGCACTGACAATATAGCCAAGAAATGTGATTTGATTAGTACAAAAGGAACATTTATGTAAGTTAGCATACAATTTCTCAAAACGTAAAACACTTACAATGGAACGGAAATGATGCAGATGCTCTTGTAGGGTTCTACTATAGACCAGAATATAATCAAAATACACAACTACAAATTTACCAATGAATGGACGCAAAATATGATTCATTAGTCACATAAAGGTGCTCGGTGCATTGGTGAGACCAAATGGCATAACAAGCCATTCATACAAACCGTACTTAGTTTTGAAAGCTGTTTTCCACTCATCTCCCTCTCTCATCCTAATTTGATTATATTCACTTTTCAAATCAATTTTAGAAAAGACACATGAACCATGCAATTCATCCAACATGTCATCTAATCTAGGTATGGGGTGACGATACTTTACAGTGATTTTGTTCATTGCTTGACAATCAACGCACATCCTCCAGGTCTCATCCTTTTTGGGTACAAGTAGGACAGGAACAACACATGGACTCATGCTTTCCCTCACATGTCCTTTGGAAATAAGCTCCTAAACTTGCTTTTGAAGCTCCTTTGTCTCCTCATGATTACTCTTATAAGCTGGCCTGTTAGGGATGGATGCACCCGGGATGAAATCAATTTGATGCTCATTCCTCTATTAGGTGGCAATCCACTTGGAACATCGTCAGGGAATACATCTTCAAATTCCTACAATAGAGCAACAACATCACTAGGCAAAGATGGGTCAAATGTGTTAGTGTTAAAATAAGCATCCTTGTACAAAAATAGGATCACAGACTGATTGGTATAGAAAGCACTTTTGATATCGCTTTCTTTTGCATAGAACCTCCCTCTTTTCTTCTCTTTTTCTTGTGTCCCCACATTTTTTTCTCTCTTTTCTCTTTTATCACACTCTTTTTTCCGTTCACTCTCATTTTTATTCCTTAGTTGATCCTCATAAGCTTGTTGAGGTGATAAGGGTACAAGAGTGATGGGTTTTTCATTCATTACAAAGGAGTATCGATTCTTGAAGTCGTCATGCATAACTCGTCTGTCAAATTGCCATGGTCTGCCTAGTAGAATATGACCCGCATGCATAGGTACAACGTCACATAAAACTTCATCGTGGTACCTTCCGATAGAAAATGATATAAGAACTTGCTCATTCACCTTGACTTCACGATTCTCATTCACCATGTCTTCTAATTCCACATAATGTTGCAATTCAACCACGTTTGCTATGTCCCTATTTAGCCCCTGTCTCTTATACACATCTAGATGTGTATAAGAGACAGTTGGAATGGAGGAATTGTCAATTTAATAGTACCCAAATTATGGTCATAGGTGTCTTGTCTCCCAAATTCTCTTTGATCCCTTCTATTGTTAGGAGTTCTAACTACAGTAGTTTGATAATGAAATTCATCATCGTCTACATCATCTTCATGCTCATGGGCACGTCTCAACTGCCTTCTTGCTCCTGTCTCTTATACACATCTAGATGTGTATAAGAGACAGAGTTAGAACTCCTAACAATAGAAGGGATCAAAGAGAATTTGTGAGACAAGACACCTATGACCATAATTTGGGTACTATTAAATTGACAATTCCTCCATTCCAAGGTAAGAATAATCCTGATGCTGTCTCTTATACACATCTAGATGTGTATAAGAGACAGCCCTCATGTGTTTCACTCAAAAGATGCTGTCACACTCCCTCGTGTTTACACTCCTGATGGAGTTTCCTTTATATGAACTTTCTCTCTTGCCTTTTACCACTCAGATTTCCCCTTTCAGCACTATAAAGAACTAAACAACATAAATCAAGAGTATTGATTATGAACAAAATACGACAAATGGCGTAGAGTTGAACAATTTGGAGAGCAAGCAATTAAAAGGGAATAAGGATATCAAGGCAAACGAATTTAATGACCTAACCTCACAAAAGTCAGGACTTGAGTAGTTAATCCTTGCTTCTTCTTTCTTTTTTTTTTTTTTTTGTATTTTCAAAAATGGCACACAAATAACTATAAAATACTTACATGCCACAATTGGAATTGGCACGTTTATGAGCTTAACAAACAAACAAAGGGAGAAGGGTTGCAAACAAACAGTTTTGTGTGTTTGAATAGTAATGCACAAACTCAATAGAAATAAATAAATCACAAGGTAGAAAATTGAAGGGTGAATGAATTGAACCTGATTTAGAAACAGGCTCTGATACCAACTGATGCGGAAAACCCCAAGGGAACCAACGTACACAAGGAATCAAAGATGAACCAGGAAAGCTAAATCAGAGGTTAAATAACACAAACCCTAGACCCAAAATGTGGAGGAACACGAACCTAGGGTATTTAAGAAGGATATGAACGCCACACTCCAGAATAGAAAGGAATTGGTATTTTATGGGACTAATGAATCCTGTTTTGCGTCCATTCATTGGTAAATTTGTAGTTGTATATTTTGATGATATTTTGGTTTATGGTAAAACCCTAGAAGAGCATCTGAATCATTAATGTTCCATTTTAAGTGTTTTACGTTCTGAGAAATTGTATGCTAACTTACATAAATGTTCCTTTTGTACTAATCAAATCACATTTCTTGGCTTATATTGTCAGTGCTAAAGGTGTTGAGGTTGATGAGGAAAAAGTTAAGGCAATTTGTGATTGGCCTACACCTAAGTCAGTTGGTGATGTGCGTAGCTTTCATGGTTTAGCTAGTTTCTATAGACGCTTTGTTAAGGACTTTAGCACCATTGCTGCACCACTCACGAAGCTTATCAAAAAGAACATAAGTTTTAGGTGGGGTACTGACCAAGATAAGGCTTTTAATTGCATCAAGGAAAAATTAAGTTGTGCACCCTTACTTACTTTACCTAACTTTGCAAACACTTTTGAGATTGAGTGTGATGCTTCAGGTATTGACATTGGAGCTGTTTTGATGCAGGAAAAGCGCCCAATTGCTTATTTTAGTGAAAAGTTAAGTGGAACAAGCCTTAATTATCCTACCTATGATAAGGAGTTATATGCATTGGTGCGAGCTTTGGAGACATGACAACATTACCTTTGGCCCAAGGAGTTTGTCATCCATACTGACCTATCTTTGAAGCACTTGAAGGGACAAGGAAAGTTGAACAAAAGACATGCCAGGTGGATTGAATTCATTGAGACCTTCCCCTACATCATCAAATATAAACAAGGTAAGGAAAATGTGGTAGCTGATGCATTATCTCGCAGGTATGCCCTTATCTCTACACTTACTGCAAACTTATTGGGATTTGAACATATTAAGGATTTGTATGTGAATGATCCTGACTTTGCTAACGTGTATGGAGCATGTGAGACGTCAGGCTTTGAGAAGTTTTATAGGCATAAGGGTTTCTTATTTAGGGAAAATCGTTTATGCATGCCTATGAGTTCTTTGAGGGAGTTGGTTGTAAGGGAAGCTCATGAGGGAGGTCTAATGGGTCATTTCGGTGTTAGGAAAATGCTAGATGTCCTCAATGAACATTTCTTTTGGCCACGCATGAAACGAGATGTTGAGAGGATATGTGAGAAATGCATAACATGCAAACAGGTGAAATCTAGAGTTTTGCCCCATGGCTTGTATATCCCCTTGCCCATACCTAGCCATCTTTGGGTTGATTTATCTATAGACTTCGTACTAGGATTGCCACGAACAAAAAGGGGTAGAGATTCGGTATTTGTTGTTGTTGATAGATTTTCAAAAATGGCACACTTCATCCCATGTCATAAAACTGATGACGCAAACAATGTGCCTGACTTATTCTTTAGAGAAGTAGTACGTTTGCATCGCATGCCACGAAGCATTGTTTCAGATCGAGATACAAAGTTCTTAAGCTACTTCTAGAAGCCTTTGTGGGGTAAGTTAGGTACTAAGCTATTGTTTTCAACAACTTGTCATCCAAAAACTGATGGGCAAACTAAGGTGGTTAATCGAACACTTTCTACTATTTTGCTTGCTATTATTCGAACAAATTTGAAAACATGGGAAGATTGTTTACCACATGTCGAGTTTGCCCACCTGGTGAGTATAATGTGAGTGCAACATTTAACGTTTCAGATCTTTCCCATTTTAATGTAGGTGATGATTCGAGGTCGAATCCTTTTGAGGAGAGGGAGAATGATGAGAACCATAACGATGATGACTGGAAAGCTCCAATGGATACAAGAGGTCCAATAACACAAGCTAATGATGTCAACCGTAGAGATGATGGCTGGAAGGCTCCAATGGATGCAAAAGGTCCATTTCACATTCCAGAAGGTCCAATAACACCAGCTAGAGCCAAAACAATTAAAGAAATACTAAATGGGCTGATTAAGGACATTCAGACCAACCAAGCTTCAAATGTTGCGAATTCAAGTTTGACAAAGAGTAGAGGCCTAATTAATATCATTGGAGTACTTGATAGTCCAGAATAAGCAATAGCAGTCACTCCTAAACAGGAGTGTATCTGTCTCTTATACACATCTAGATGTGTATAAGAGACAGGGTCTAGGGTTTGTGTTATTTAGCTCTGATTTAGCTTTCCTGGTTCATCTTTGATTCCTTGTGTGCGTTGGGTCCTTTGGGGTTTTCCGCATCATGCATTATCTCGCAGGTATGTCATAATCTCTACACTTACTGCAAAATTATTAGAATTTAAACATATTAAGGATTTTTATGTGAATGATCCTGACTTTGCTAATGTGTTTGGGTGTAGGGTTTATAGGCATAAGGGTTTCTTATTTAGGAAAAATTATTTATGCATGCCTATGAGTTCTTTGAGGGAGTTGGTTCTAAGAGAAGCCCACAATGGTGTTTAATGGGTCATTTCGGTGATAGGAAAACCCTAGATGTCCTCAATGAACATTTCCTTTGGCCTCACATAAAACAAGATGTTGAGAGGATATATGAGAAATGCATGACATGCAAACAGGCGAAATCTAGAGTTTTGCCCCATGGGTTGATTTATCTATAGATTTTATACTAGGATTGCGACGAACAAAAAGGGGTAGGGATTCTGTATTTGTTATTGTTGATAAATTTTCAAAGATGGACACACTTCATCCCATGCCATAAAACTGATGATGCAAACAATGTGGCTCATTTATTCTTTAGAGAAGTAGTACGTTTGCATGGCATGCCACGAATCATTATTTTAGATCGGGATACAAAGTTCTTAAGCTATTTCTGGAAGACTTTGTGGGGGTAAGTTAGGTACTAAGCTATTGTTTTCAACTATTTGTCATCCACAAACTGATGGGCAAACTGAGGTGGTTCATCGAACTCTTTCTAATTTTTTGCATGTTATTATTTGGACAAATTTGAAAACATGGGAAGATTGTTTACCAATGACTAGATGCAAAACATGATTCATTAGTCGCATAAAAGTATTTGGTGTATTGGTGAGACCAAATGGCATAACAAACCATTCATACAAACCGTACTTAGTTTTGAAAGCTGTTTTCCACTGTTCTCCCTCTCTCATCCTAATTTGATGATATCCACTTTTTAAATCAATTTTAGAAAAGACACATGAATCATGCAATTCATCCAACATGTCATCTAATCTAGGTATGAGGTGACGATACTTTACAGTGATTTTGTTGATTACTTGACAATCAACACACATCCTCTGTTAGGTGGCAATCCACTTGAAACATTGTCAAGGAATACATCTTCAAATTCCTGCAATAGAGCAACAACACTTGGCAAAGATGATTCAAACTTATTAGTGTTAAAATAAGTATCCTTGTACAAAAGTATGATCATAGACTGATTGGTATAGAATGCTCTTTTGACATTACTTTTTTTTTTTAATAGAAACTATCTCTTTTCTTCTCTTTTTCTTGTGTCCCCACATTTTCTCCTCTCTTTTCTCTTTTATCAATCTCTCTTTTCTGTTCACTGTCATTTTTAATCCTTAATTGATCCTCATAAGCTTGTTAAGGTGATAATGGTACAAAAGTGATGGCTTTTTCATTCATTACAAAGGAATATCGATTCTTGAAGTTGTCATGCATAACTCGTCTATCAAATTGCTATGGTCTTCCTAATAGAATATGACCTGCATACATAGGTACAATATCACATAAATCTTCATCATGGTACCTTCTGATAGAAAATGATATAAGTACTTGCTTATTTACCTTGACTTCACCACTCTCATTCAACCACTGAAGCTTATGTGACCTAGGATCCTTCATAGTAGGTAAATTCAGCTTTTCAACCATAGTTATGCTAGCAACATTGGTTTAGCTCCCACCATCAATAATCATACTGATGCGGAAAACCCCAAGGGAACCAACGCACACAAGGAATCAAAGATGAACCAGGAAAGCTAAATCAGAGTTTAATAACACAAACCCTAGACCCAACATGTGAAGGCTGTCTCTTATACACATCTTAACGAGATAGCATCTTTCAGACAAGGTGTCTTATAACCATAACGATGATGACTGGAAAGCTCCAATGGAGACCAGAGGTCCAATAACACAAGATAATGATGTCAACCGTAGAGATGATGGCCCTCCAATGGATGCAAAAGGTCCATTTCACAGTCCAGAAGGCCCAATAACACGAGCTAGAGGCAAAACAATTAAAGAAGCACTAAGTGGGCTGATTAAGGACATTCAGGCCCCCCAGGCTCCAAATGGTGCGAATGTAAGTGTGACAAAGAGTAGAGGCCTAATTAATATCATTGGAGTACTTGATGGCCCGTATTAAGCCTGTCTCTTATACACATCTAGATGTGTATAAGAGACAGAGCTCGTGTTATTGGGCCTTCTGGAATGTGAAATGGACCTTTTGCATCCATTGGAGAGCCATCATCTCTACGGTTGACATCATTAGCTTGTGTTATTGGACCTCTGGTATCCATTGGAGCTTTCCAGTCATCATCGTTATGGTGATAAGACACCTTGTCTGAAAGATGCTATCTCGTTACACCTCATTTTTTTTCTTTACTTGCACATTCAATGCTCGCCTTGTAACAAGAGCTACATCATTAACTGGATACTTTTTCCATCACTTTCACCCTCTGATGATGACACAGAATCATCATCTAATTCACTTTTAGTTTCAACATCTCCATTACTTCTCAAGATTATTGCACGCTTATTTGGACATTGAGATGCAATGTGACCCCTGCCCAAACACTTAAAACACTTAATATTTCTATTTCTACTTGGTTGGAGTTGAAAATTACCTGCCTCCTTGCTAGAACGCACATTCTTGTACTTGGATAGCTCGGCTTTGGACTTGTAATTGGTCATTTCGTCCCTTCTACTTCGATTTGGCTTCCAAGATGAGGTAGAAATCGAATTCTGAACAAACTGTGTGGAACCCTTTTGTTGAAGTTGCCTTTCAATTTTCATTGTCATGTGCACCATATCTTCTAATTCCACATAATGTTGCAACTCAATAACGTTTGCAATGTCCCTATTTAGCCCTTGTAGAAATCGAGCTATGGTTGCCTCTCTATCTTCTTCTACATTTGCCCTAATCATGGTAATCTTCATCTCCTTGTGGTAGTCCTCGACACTTTTGGTTCCCTGAGTGAGCCCTTGCAGCCTTTAGTACAATCCCCTGTAATAGTGATTAGGGACAAACCTCCCTTCATCTTCTCCCATGTATCAATAGGTCGCTCATGATGCCTTCTCCTAGTCAAAACAAGTTAATCCCACCAAATAATAGCATAATTAGTAAATTCAAATGCTGCAAGTTTTACCTTTATCTCCTCGGAATAGTTGTGGCAGGTAAAATCAATTCAACCTTTTCTCCTATTCTAGGTATACATCAAGATCATTCTTACCTTGGAATGGAGGAATTGTCATTTTAATACTGTACAAATTATAGTCATAGGTGCCTTGCCTCACAAATTCTCTTACCCTTCTATTATTGATCGTTTTCGAAGAGCTGGCACCGCCTTCGACAGAAAGAGTAAGATCACCTATGACAGGTAAGACCCACTCGATCCAATCTGTCAATGCAAGAAGGAGGGCAGCCCCCTTCCAGTCCCACAACAAATGTCCAAAATAGGTCATTGCCCCCCTTAAAAGCATTCTGCGAAGGAAAAGCAGAAGCAGAGAAGATATACGTGACCACAACCACAATAGTTTGATCATCAAATTCATCATCTTCATGGTCATAGGCACGTTTGAACTGCCTTCTTACTTTAGGAGCCTTGTATTCCCAATGCCTCCTTTGCAACTCTGCTATTGTATTAACTTGCTCTTTCATCTTCCCTCTCATATCATCAAATTTGGTATTCATGCACTCAAATTGTTATTGTATAACTTTGATCATGAAAGACACATCACCAGTTCCCTCCTAAGTTGCACCTTTGTCTTTGGATGTCATAGTATTACTTACACAGAATAACTAAGAAACCTCACAAAACACTCCCTGACATGTTTCACTCAAAAGATAGTGTCACACTCCCTTGTGTTTACACTCTTGATGGCTTTTTCTTTAGATGAACTTTTATTCTTGCCTTTTACCACTTAGATTTCCCCTTTCAACTCTATAAAGAACTAAACAACGTAAATCAAAAGTATTGATTTTGAACAAAATAAGATAAATGAAGTAGAATTTAACAATTTGGAGAACAATGAATTAAAAATTAAAAAAAGATACCAAGAAAAACGAATTTAATGAACTAAACTCACAAAAATCAGGGTAGGTGTAGTTAATCCTAGAGGACAAACAGAATAGGAAAATAGATGTTAAAACTGGAGTTGAGCAAGAAAAATTTATTATTATTATGACAAATATGACCAAACTGTTAACCTTATCAATAACTTGAATTTGATGCTCTCTTTCTATTGTTCTTCTTCCTTCTTTTTTTTTTTCTTTTTTTTTCTCATTGATCCTTTTTTTTTCTTTTGATTAACATGAAACTATAGTAGAATACTTATACATAGTAATTGGAATTGAAATTGACATGTTTATGAACTTAACAAACAAATAAAGGAAGAAGGATTGCAAAGAAACAGATTTATGCATTTGAATAGTAATGCATATAATAAAAAAAAAAACTCAACAGAAATAAATAAATCACAAGGTAAAAAATTGAAGAGTGAGTGGATTCAACCTGATTTAGAAATACGCTCTGATACCAACTGATGTGAAAAACCCCAAAAAGACATGACTTAGGGACCTAACGCACACAAGTAATCAAAGAACAACCAAAAAAGTTAAACTAGAGTTAAATAACACAAACCCTAAACTCAACGTTCGAAGGAACACGAACTTAGGGTATTTAAGAAGGATATGGACGTCACACTCCACAAAAGACAAGAATTATGAGTGATGAGTTGATTGGAACGCCACAAGAAGAAGTACCTCTTGATAAGTTCTTTAGTTCTCAAAAGAACCGAGAGAGAAAAATATTGTCTAATCTTTTCAATACTTATAAGGGGTGCCTATTTATAATCTAAGATAACAATTTTAAATAAGCACAATTTTCTACTTAGGACAAATTCTTATTTGGAGAAATTCTTAACAATGGACAAATTCCAACACAGACAATAAACTCCTATTTAGGAGTAAATACTATTATTGAGTATGAGCTATCAAGTACTCCAATTATATTAATTAGATTTCTACTTTTTGTTAAACTTAAATTCACACCATTTAAAATTTGGTTAGCCTGAATGTCCTCATGTGCAATGGACCTCTTGCATCCACTAACGCTCTAACTTGTGTTATTGGATCTTTTGCATTCATTGAGGCCTTCCACCCATCATCTCTATAGTTCTCATCATAGTGCATTCAGCTTAATAGACTACGCGTGCTTCCCTTCTTATTGCCAACTCAATAACTCTTTTAACTTGTGTCTCTTTGTTATATCTCTAGTTCTTTTAACTCAATAACTCAATAAATTTGGTGGAGTTCAAGTTATAATGCTTTGTTTCACTTAATCACAACCTCCGCCCCGCCAAACCGAAAAAGTTAAAAAGGCAATAGTTCAACAGAATCAGTTCACATCATTGTGGATTGAATGGTCATGCAGTGCCAACAACATGAACATGATATGGGGGCCCACGGCAGAATATTGGCTCGTCAGGTGAACCGCTCTTTGCACGAACTCTAAGAACATCATTAGCATCTTTTATCACAGCAGCAGCTACCAGAGTGTATTCACCAGGAACAAGAAAATATAGAGAAAAAGAATGCTTAGATTCTTGAAGTGGGGGAGCTTCCATGGCAACACCGTTTAGAACACCTGCCAACATATTAAAAATTTACCCACGTCAGGTGTTAGAAGGTAACTAGAATTGTCAAGCATTTGCATTTCACTCATATTATCTTTATATTATGCAAAGTAAATATGGTACTGCAAATTATATAGCATTAATTTCTAATAAACTGGAAAATGCAACACAAGAAAAATGTACCGGCCCATAAGACGGTTGACTTGGTGCCTTCAACACAGTTCTCGCCTGCCACGTCTCTGCATGTTATGCTAAGACTCAACCTAATGATTTGCTTGGTATTATTGCGAACCAGTACTTCCATGGGAGTCGTCTCATGAGCCAAAATGGAACCTTTAGATCCTTTATCATCTCTAACAGCTTCTTGTGGACAAACATTTCTCACAAGCCTGAAGCCAAATGTAAATGGATCAGGCAAGAGTACATCCATAACAGATGTTTGCAGTGCCGCCCGTATGGCGTCTTTGACATTTAATTCTCCAGAGCTGTTCAGTCCTGATTGCCATCTGACCTTTATTCTGGAAATCAGGTTCTTAATAGAAGAATTTAGTTCAGCCTTGGTATTCTTTTCCGTGAAGCTCAACTTTCTGCTACCAGCAGTGCCATCATGTTGAAAATCCTTCATGAAAAAAGAACTGTCAAGAATAGGCAGCTTAAAATGCTCCAGTGGTATCAGTACCCTTGCACAATAATCTCTATCGATTCTTGTTTTAGGATAACCATATTCAGTAGTAACCTGTTCAATGGAAAGGTTATCCTCATGGCTATCCAGTTGGACAAAGACACAAGTTTCAAACACAACGTCAGTGGGATTGGACAACTCTAGTTCTAGAAAACGTAGTCCCCAACTTCCTCTGAATGGATCTATCTTTACCAGTCCATCCATCTTAACTGGGGAACCAATAGCTTTGCGAGTGGGACTATTCTCCATAGATAGTTGATTTGGAAGATTTTCACCAACATGTGCAGGAATTTCCATTGAAAGTAATCGAGCCTTGACAAGAGACAATCCTTGCAGAACGCATATCTGCAATGGAACAACCAAGCGTCTACCAGGAGGCACAGTATATCCTTTTGTTAGAGAATCTCCAGAATCTGTCAACGGCCCTAAGAAACAAAAAAAAAAAAGAGGTAGACAATGAAATCAAAATATTTTTGAAAATTTGACCACCATTGACATAGAAAATAGTTCAATTTAATGCTAATAAGGAAGAAAGGAGTAATTAAAAAGATGCAAATAAGAGTAAAACAAATGCATAAGATGTTCACAATGCCACTTGGGATACAGAAACCGTGAAGAGCTCAATCAAGCCCAATTGATTACTAGTTTATATACACAAGTACTGAAGACAAAACATGACAAATTCTTTCCTTCATAGAAGTATACTATAACAGAAGAGGCACCTTAATCTGTCAGAGACAATATGACACTGAAAAAGCACACTTTAGTCTATTACACTAGCCATTTTGCATCTTGTTCTTTCCTTCAGTTTGATATATGACATGAAATAGAGAGTGAGAGAGAGAGAAAGAGCGTGCATTTAACAGTACTGAAGGCTCTTGGAACAAAAATACCTGCATAATGAATCAACAATGTGGGACTACTATTGTCTTTCAATTGTTTTCCCATGTTCCTAGAGGTGCCCTTGGCAGCAGAAATATCAGTGTCCATCCTTGCAAGCTGCCAGGCTCTCAAAGTCACAGGTAGAAGCACCTCTGCTCCTGGCTTCAAAGGAAGCATGGACTTCAATATTTCATAAGGTACTGAGACAATAGAATCTTGGTTTTTTCCTGAAAGTGAAATATGTGCTTGTTCAACTGGAACTGTGCCTGCATTAGCTAGACTAATCCACACATCACGTAGTTCACCTTCATATAAAACTATGGAACCATCACCACCCACAACATGTGAAACTAATAATGGCAATGGTGGTACTACAGAAACATTTGGAATAGATACGTTTTTCAACTTTGCAGACCCACAGCATCTGAAAGGATCAGAGAGCACAAGACCTTGTGCTGCACCAAGCAGCAGATTGTCAACGTCCCTGAAAAGGTGTTCAGTAATAACACCAAAACAGTGAACAGTACAACCTGGAATTGTCACTGGCCCAACCAAAGTTGGCACTCCACATAAGGTGATCACCTTTGATGAATTAGGTAGAAGATCCACACTAACAGGAAAAGCATCAAAATTTCCTGAATGCACTGATAAGTATATACTATCAACCCTTAGGTCAAAGCCACAAGGATTTGCCAACTCCACCAAAACTTGGACTGGTTCTCCAACAATCCAAATCAACCCTTGCTTGCTGTTGTCATTTGACTCCCCCTTGCTGAATGGTGTATAAATGAAAGGCCCTGATGGGGCAGATCCAGCCCACCAATCTTCTCTTTCTGGATTGCGCTTTACAATGTCCATTTGGGAATGATGAAAAGGAAAAGAGTACAACCTGAAAGAAATCAATTAGCTAATCAACAATCAATTACTTGCATGCCTAAGGCGATAAAGCATCATGATATCCAAAAACTGTCCTTATTGACAAAGAAAGTAAATAAAGGATCCCCGCCTGCAAATTTTTAAGTGAGAGAAGGAAAGGTACATGAGATTGGACAACTATACCAGAGAAGGGGGAAAATTTTCAATTAGAGAAAAAAAAAAAAGGTGCTAAAGACAATAACAATGTAGTACCTTACAAAAGGTAAGGCAGGATCAGCACAGCGAGTTCCTGAAGGCAGCCTTTCAGCTGCATTAGCAAGTGCACTAGCAAGGCCATTTTGTCCACCAGGTGTGATTAGAGGATAATATGATCTTATTAGCCGTGCAGCAGCACTCCAAGCAGCCAGAGGATCTCCTGCACGGACAGCAGATAGCAGTATCTCCCTCAGTACAACCATCTGAAGCATGCTCCATTGTGACTCAAACAAGGAAACTACTGACTGGTGATCCAATTTTCCATCAGAATGACTTGATCCTGCCTGCATTTGTAAAGATAATAAAAGAAGAATTAAGCAAAAATTCAGTGAAACAACACAATGAAATCCAAATTTGGCAAAAAACCAAGTACACATAATGCTAGACAAAGTATGGTAGTTCCCTTTCTTTAAGTACAATCAATTTCAAACAATAAACTGTGAGATCCATTTTTAATTGCACATACAGAACAGGGGGTGAAGAACAACCTACAAGTCAAAATTTCTGTTTGACTCCATATTTTGTTCTAATAAATTATTTGAAGTTGGCAAAATGAATCCAACCCAGAAATGCGACAAAATAGCAGAGTGAAGCAGGTTCCCAACACCTGTATTGCTTCTTCACAATGTCTCATCACCTTAAAATTCTTGTAGGGAACAACGCAGTTAACTCAGAGGACACATCCCAACAAGCATTATTAATGTATGCCAAAATTGCAGTTTAACATTCCCATCAACTGACACAACACATCAAATTTGTCCCCACATTTGGATACGCACATTTGTAAAAGAGTGGTGGGATAAAGATGCTCTGCTCTGAATGTGATATGCTTTGGTGGTCATTGCCAAAACTTGCAGAGCACTAATTGCAGCCAATCTATTGTCCTGGTGCAGATACAACTGAGCTACCTGCCTAGAGAAAAAGGCAGCTTTTCTTTGGTAACCAAGAGTCCCAAATAGACGAGCGATTTCAGCATATAATATGAGCCTATCATTTGCATCAATTAGTGATTTTGCACCATCTGCAGCAGTGGCCAACAACTCCACCACTTCCTTAGCCAGCTCTCTTCTGCTAAAAAAAAAAGCATTGCAACAAAGCATGTTCAAAGAAACAGTTCTAAAGAAAAAAATACAAGCCTCCAAACTTCTATCAGTTATCACACCAACAATCATCGAAAAACAGCCAAAATAAATGTAAACATAATTATAGATGTCATGATCTTTGAAATTATAATGCAAACAAATTACATTTGAGAATTATCAACCATGCATTGTACTAAAGAGGTAACAACTTTTTTCTGGTCATTTGGTACAAAATAAGGAGATAAATTATAAGTATGTTGTCTCCTAGAAGGGTTTTTTTCAATCATTTATGAGATAATCATCCTACACAAAAAGTGGATAAGCTTTAGAAAAAGCCAGGAAGCATATGAAAGAAGAAGAAATCAGAAACAATTATTAATACAAATCCTTCTTTTTTCAATCAAGTCTAATCATTGCAAAATACCTTCATCAATGAAAAAAGCCAGTCTAATTCCATATAGCATAAATGCTAGTTATCCTGCACATAGAGAGTCATGTATTGCTATTTTCATGAAAGATATATGCTTACCTGCAGAGGAATCTTGCTAATTTCAATGTGGCTTCAAGTTCAAAACTCAATGGTGAAACCCTGCACTCAAAATATTACAAAACTTGTGGTACCATCTACACGATAAGAAGCATCATACATAGCATTTAGAAAACATTAGAAAATTTAAAATAACAACCTGTATACAGAGTGCAGAAACACTACATATTTTTAAACTTCACTAGCTATTGTTTCTAGTGCATTACTACTAACACATTCTGTAAGTTTCCCTCCATAAGAGTTGAGAAAAGGACCTCAAAAATAGACCACAGTGCTTCATTCATGGTCTGTTTAGTAGGTCTTCAAGGTCAACCATCTCTGCTTTTCCCTTTCCCAAAAATTCAAAATCCCTTTTTGTGTTTTTTTTCTTTTTGCTGTTTTCCTTGTACTTATATCGCTCTTACCCAAACAGTCTCTCCACTCCACTCAGCACAAAAATCATCTTCACTCCTTCCAATCCTAACCTGCAAGCCCACACATCTGCATATCCACTGACACATATTCAAACAAGCACCGAACGGAAACACACAAACAAATTTAACTCCCATCCTCCTTGGCATTGCTAGTGGGAGTATTTACATTTTGATGGAATGTTGTCCTCTAAGTATTCTCCTCTTACTGCTACTTCACCCTTAGCCATTGACCCAATTAAGGAATATGAGATAATGGAAGATTTGTAAGATATCCCTCCTAGGTAAAGCATTTGTATCAGAGAACTTGGAAAGGTTTGGAAGAAAAGCCATTTGGCTAATGGACTTCCAAACACTGGTAGATTGGGAATGATTGATGTCGTAGCTCAAAAAGGAGCTGCTATGACCTACAGGATCTGGGTCCAGTTATTATTGTGACTGGCAGTGATGATGACAGTTGGGGGAAGGGGGGAAGAGAAGGAGGGATGATCACAGAGCTGCAGGTGTTTTGTAGCACTCAGCACTTTATGTAAATTTCATCAAAGTTTGCTAACACCAGTTGGTCAGAGGATGTGAGTTTTAAATTTTAGAGATACAGTATGTGAAGTATAAACAGATTGCAAACATATGACATCGTTTGCAAACATTTGCCTGGTACCAAAGACCTGTATAGTCTATGAACAGAGAGGTAACAATTACCTCTGAGCATTGTCTTGTATGAAAGACTTCCTATAGTGCTCTATCACGCCGTTGTACTTATAACGATACCTAACTTCATCTTCTAAAGCTGGGTCTCTTAGGCCCATTCGGCCTATCTGACAACAGGAAGATAACCAGATAAGTAATTGCTTAAGAGCATGTAACATGAAAAACATGCAGGTAAAACCCATCACTCAGCATGTATATTCAACTAATCACATCTTGCCAAGGTATGAATGGAGAATCCTGGACAGTTGGCAATATTAATGAGCACAAAATGATGCATTGGGGCAAAAATGTATGAAATATCAACTAGGCTAGATTGAAGAGTGCTATTACCCAACTGTGCATCAAGACATACACGAAGACAGAAGTTACCCCATATGACACTCACTAGTTGAACCAAGCTTAGAAAAACGTTCATACCAATAAAGCACAAACGCTACCCTCCAGTGCCCCAGCAAGCCAGAAGCAATCCCCAGTCAACCTGGCTAGATCTAAAGCTGTAGAATAATGGGCATCAGCATCAACAGGTGATCCTGCAAGCAAACAATAATCTCCTATCGTCTTTTGTGCACGGGCAAGCCTCCGTTTTTTGGCCTTAATAACCTGCAGTTTTGCCCAGAAAAAATTTAATTAAAGCCACAGAAGAATGTGATGTCTGGGGACATTCTTGGGACATATTAAAGTAATCCCAGGAAAGAAAATTGCAGATTCCAAATGCTTTAGTACACCTAAAAATGAACCTCCTCAGAGCTGAGACTGGTTTGAGAATCTAAAGGCGTCTTAAGAATGGTTCCAGCAGATTCTGCCTTAAGAACCCACTTCTCAAATTCCATCAACAACGAGGCGGCAATTTCCTGCATCATCGTCTGCAAGTGGAGCTCCTGCGTCTGCTGGTCCGCAGGTGGAAACATTCTCAGATTGTCCCCCTTGTTGCTACAATCCTCAAGCTGTGCGATAATGAGAATAAATAAAGAATAAAAAACAAAACAATATTTTTTCTCCAATTTAAACTTCATTTTTGCACATTAAAACTAGTATCGGAAAGTCAAAGCATCCAATAACTGACCTGAGAGTCGCAGGGACAGAAGGCGAAGCAACGGTGGACGAGAGCCGAAGCGTAACCTTTACATGAGGCGGTAAACTGGTCGACGACATAGCGGAGATCGGGGGAGGAGGGGCAGTGGCAAACGCCGATAACGGAGAGGATCTTGCGGTGGGACTGGAAGTCCTCCCAAGGGCTGGGCGGGGCACCGCCGAGGACGAACTTGAAGCGGAGGGAGCCTGAATCCCATGGCTGGCGAGCGAACGGGGACTTCTGATGTTCCTTGTAGAAGGAATTGATCGCCGATAGTGGGATCGTGTGCTGCCGCATGATCATCGAGTAATAGTCCCGAAGGACATTAGGTGGGACCAAGCCAATTGGTATCACCGCGACGCGAATCATGCAAGAGCTCTCGATGCTCACGTCGGGCTCCATTCGGGGATCTGACAGTCGGATGTTTATAGAGGTGCAGGTACAATCGGCGGTACTAGATTCTGAACATTTAGAACAACCGTACAGTGAACAAGAGACAGAAGCAGCGCGATGAGTGTGTGCTAGAAATGGAAATCGATCTAATGATTTTGGTGACGCAGAGAGAGGGCTACAGAAGTGAGAACAAAGGGTGTGTTTGGCTATGGATGAATGTATACCTCAGTTTGGGACAGGGTTCTATTTCGAAAACATCGAACCCCACCTTTATTTTATTTTTTTAATGAATAACAAGCTGCAATTTTTTTTTATTAATTAAAATTAGTTAACAGTATTAAAAATTATAAAATATATATTTTTATGCCTAATTATATTTAAAAACAAAATAATTTTTTTTTCTTTGTACAAAAAATTCTAAACACCTTAGAAAAATTAAGTATCATGAAAAAAAAAAGTTATATTCTCTTTTTTTTATTATCTATATAAAATTTTTATTTCAATTTTTTTATTTTTTATTTTTAATTTGTATATTATTTGATTTTATAAAATTATTGAGTAAGTTTATGATTTTAATTTCTTTATACTTTCATTTCCTTTTTTTAATGCCTTAATCAACAAATTCATTTTGTGAATTTTTTTTAATTCTTAATATTAACTTGTTGATTTTATTCTCAAATTTCAATTTTTTTTTGTATGGACTATTAACATTTTAACATGTTTTTATTAATTATTATAGTATTTTTTTTAATTATTTTAAATATTTTATATTAAAAACTTGATTGGATGTGATTTTTATTATTGAGATTAAATATTAAAATAAGGTTTATTACATTTAATAATAAGAAAAGTGACAAGAACATACAATATTCTTATTTTCATTCTCTTACTTATTCTCCTATTTATGTTAACATAATTCTCCTATATATATATAAATCACTATTTACATCTCGTCCTCTTTCTTTTCTTTGCCTCCTCTTCTTTTTTTTCTTCTTTCTATTCTTTTTTTAAATGAATATATATTTATAAATAAAAGTATAAAATTATTATAAATATAATAAAATATATTATAACAAAATATAATAAAAATTTTATACATAAAATATGAACAATAAAAATTATTAATAATGATAATAATAATAATAACAATGATAATAGTAAATATTGTTGTTATTATTATCATTACTAGATTAATTCTTTATTGTCATTTTATTTATACTTTTACTTGTATAATAATTTAATATATTTTACATATTTTATCATATTTATACTATGTTTTGTATTTTATATTTTTAAATTTTCATTTAATAATTTTTTTACTTTTTAATCTTGTTATGAAATGGATATTAAGTACATTGATCACACATTAAATTTTATTATCTATCCAATTTATTGTTTTTAACATAATATAATATAATTTATTTTTATTAATTCAATGATATTTTTAATTTGTAATATAAAACTTTATAACATTTTAAATAAACTAAATAATTACAATTTAAACTAAAATACTACAAAAAAAATCTAATTTCAATTTCAAGATAAATCAAATACGTTATAAAATTTTTAATTTTGTTTTCAATTATACTTAATTATAATTATTTTAAAGATCAAGAACCGAATGACCTTATATTGTAATGAAAGTTTAACTAAAAAATTATTTTTCACACAATTAAAAGCTAATTTTAAATATTTTGTTTCTTATAATATTTCACGATGATTATTCTTACAACTTTGTTAATAGATCTCCAATATAGTCCAATGATATTTGGAACACTCCTCATCACTTTAATCTAAAGGAATGTTCTAATAAAATTTCCTTTAATTATACAATAATAGGATTTCTTTAATTTATATAATTTAATAATTGTTTTTGTAATAGTAGTCAATCCAAATACTATATATGCATATATATATCATATGATTTATGAATTCAAACAATAAAAATTATATCAAAACTATTTTAACTGATTAGAGGTTGATCATCTCGAAAAAATCAATCATTTATTTCCTTATTTTTGCAATTTTCTTTTATTTACAATCTTCAGTTTCTTATCATTTGGTTTAAAAGCAATAGTTTTAGGATTTTTCTTCTATTTATATCTCTGCCATTAAAAAAAAAGTGTTTGTTTTATTTCCCTTACCTAACACTAAAAGAAAAATCTTGGTATAACTCATTTACAGTTTTATACCATGTTTTCACACGATTTATCAAATTTTTACATTAGAATATCTCGCGTTGAAGAATCAATATCTTTTATACAAGAGTGTATAAAAAGACTTAAACAAGTGATCGTAACCTTAACAAAAGACCAATTAGGAGACAGTGTTTCTATATCTACCAATAAACAGAAGGAATCAAGAGAATCCTCCAAAGGCGTGGACTATGACTCTACGCAACCATATGTAAGGGTGGATTTCTCCTCGTTGGTATGAGAATGACCCCACAAGTTGGATTTCTAAGGCCAAAAAGTATTTTCATTTTCATCGTATAATAGAACATTTTAAGGTGAAAAGCGCTTTTATTCAGTTGGAAGGTGATGTTGTCCAATGTTATGATTGGTTTGAAATTTCTGTTAAAGTTAAGACTTGAACTAATTTCATTAAAGGTCTTTTTGTATGATTTAGACTTTTAGAATATCACAATGTTGATGGAGAACTTGCAATATTCATCAAACGTCAACCATTCAAGTGACTTGCTAATAGAGCTAAAAGACTAGTTGGAAAGGCAATTGGTTGACACCTTCATCAAATAACTTATTCCTAACATTCAATGGTAAGTCAAAGTTTTCCAGCCATGAACAATGGTAATGACTATCTCCTTTGCTTGTCTATAAGATCGTTACCCTACTACTAAGGGAGTTAGCAAACCTATTGAAGGTAACATTAGCTCATCCTCTTTAAATTGTCCCAGTAATACTAGACATTTGACTCAGGAGCAAATAAAAGAGCGGATGGAAAAAGGATTATGTTGGCAATACGATGAAAAGTGGCATAACAAGCACTGATGCTAGTAAGGACTTTTAATGATTAAGCTAGTAGAAGAGGCTGATAAGGTTGATGATGATCACACTTATCCTAAGTATGATGACATCCATGTTGAATACACCAACAAATCCGCATTTCATGCTTTGGTAGGACATTCTAATTCGCAAACCATGAAAATTAAAAGGTTCCTTAAAGGGCAACTAGTTGACTTAGGAAGTACCAAAAATTTTATGAATGAAAAAATTGTTAAAAAGCTTGTTTTACCAATAAAGAACTGTGAAAAGTTTGTAATGAAAGTTACTAATGTGAGGAATTTGACTTGTCAAGGAAAGTGTATAAAGGTAAAACTCCTATTGTAAGGTTAGACTTTTTACATTGATCTCTTTTTATTATCCTTGGAGGATTATGAAATTGTTTTTGGTATTAATTGGTTGAGAATCTTGTGAGATATTATTTGAAATTTTTTCAAGCTAACAATGAAGTTTTAGTTAAATGGTCACATAATGGAGTTACAAGGAAGGCACGATGGCAAAATTACTGCAATCATAAGTTATCGAATGGAAAAGGTCTTACGTAAGGCAGGACAAGGATTCATGGTGCAACTATACAATGTAAAGGTGACAAAATCTTATTCTACAAAGGAAAAAAAGGTCAATACGTAACTAAATTTTCTGATTTATTTGTAAAACCTATAAGTGTAATGAGGGCACATGATCATTGTATACCTTTATTGCCTATGAGTACATTTTGCATTGTTATCCACATTTTCAGAAGAGAGAGATTGAGAGAATTGTGAAAGAGATGTTGGAAGCAAACATCATTAAGCCTAGTATGAGTCCCTACTCCTTTTTTGTCCTCTTGGTAAAAAAGATAGAGATGAATCCTGAAGGATATACGTGAACTATTGAGCACTTAACCACTTATTATAAAGGGTAAATATCATATTCTCGTTATTGATGAGCTATTGGATGAGTTAGGAGGTGTATAACTATTTACTAAGCTCAATTTAAGCTGAGCTTATCATCATATTAGGGTCTAGAAGGAAGATATTTCAAAGATAACTTTCAAGACACATAATGGCCATTATTAGTTATTGGTTATACCTTTTGGACTTACTAATGCTCTTTCGACGTTCCAAAACTGATGAGAACCATAACGATGATGACTAGAAAGCTCCAATGGATACAAGAGGTCCAATAACACAAGCTAATGATGTGAACCGTAGAGATGATGGCCTGTCTCTTATACACATCTAGATGTGTATAAGAGACAGGTGTTATTTAACTCTGATTTAGCTTTCCTGGTTCATCTTTGATTCCTTGTGTGCGTTGGTTCCCTTGGGGTTTTCCGCATCAAAAACTCAATAAATGACCTATTTTAGCCATTTTTGCATAAGTTCATCTTAATTTTTTTTTAATGATATTTTAGCATACAATTCATCTCTAGTTGCTCATTTATTGCATTTATGAACTATGCTCACTACACTACATGAGAACTTATTGTTCATTAAGAAGTCAAAGTGTACTTTTACTAGCCAAATAGTAAAGTATCTTGGTCATATTGTCTCTAAGGAAGGTGTAGCAGTTGATCCTTCTAAAGTTCAAATGATGTTAGATTGACTAGTTCCAAAAACAATTAAGGTATTACGTGACTTCTTAGGATTGAGTAGTTATTATTGTAAGTTTTTCATGATTATGGGAAGATTAGTGACAACCTAACATCTTTTTTAAAGAAAGACTCATTCAAATGGAGTGACAAAGCAAAGGAAGCATTTGCTCACCTCAAACAAGCTATAACCACTACACCAGTTCTTGTTTTACCTAATTTTTAGTAAGGTATTATTTATTATTGAATCTGATGCCTCAAAAGTTAGGATTGGTGCAATATTGATGTAAGAAGGTTGCCTTATAGCCGTTACTAGTAAGGTTTTATCACCAAAATATTTCAATATGTCTATCTATGGCAAGAGATGTTAGTTATAGTCCATGCGATTACAAAATGATGTCCTTACTTGATTGGAGACGTTTTCAAATTCGAATGTTTGAAATATTTATTGAAGTAGCGGATATCTTCTATGGAACAACAAAAATGGATAATTACAAGATTATTTATAAGAAGGGGAGTAAGAAACTTGTTACTAATGTATTATCTTGCATCTTAGAGCATGATAAGTTGGTACCAATCTTTATCTCTACTTGTAATATCCTTACACAAATCATAAATGAGTGGTAGAATAATCTTGAAACTTGAGAAATCATTGAAAAATTACAAAAAGATCAAGACTCAATCACCCATTACACCAAAGATTTTATAGACTTGTGTTATAGGCAGGATAATACTTGTTTCTAACTTTACTCACAAGGACACACTTCTGCAAGCATTCCATGCCTCCCTAATTGTTGGATATTCGAGATTTCTTTGTACTTATAAGCATCTTTGACTAAATATGCTTTTATTTTTATGTTATTAGTCATTCTTATACTATTACTATTGTTACGTGAATTTTTATTGAAAATATTGTGAAGTTGCATAATGTTCCTAAATCCATTATTAGTGACTAAGATAAAGTCTTTACTAGTAATTTCTGGAATGAGCTATTTCATTTGCAAGGGACACAGTTGAATATGAGCACTATTTATTACCCATAAACGAATGGATAAACTGAAGTAGTTAACATGTACTTGGAGAACTACCTTTATTGTTTTTTGAGTGACAAGCCAAAGGATTAAGTGAAGTGGCTTCCTTAAGCTGAGTGGTAGTACAATATCACTTATCATTCTTCAACTAAGTTATCCCTATTTCAAGCTATTTATGGTCGAGTTCCTACCAACCCTTACACAGTATACCACTAGGTCTTCTCACGTAGACCAAGTTAATAAAAACTTACAAGATGATGACAAGTTGCTTCAACTTCTAAAAGATAGTCTTGTTGCAACCCAAGCATAAATGAAGAAGCATATGGATAAACATCACACTAATTGAGAGTTTAATGTAGGAGATTGGGTCTATCTCAGACTTCACCCATTCATTAATGAAATTATATCCTCGCTTCTTTGGGTCATTCAAAGTCCTTAAGTACAATGGTCTTATTGCTTATCATTTTGACTTATTAGCAAGATCCAAAATGCATTCTGTCATTCATGTCTCTTGCTTTAAGAGGAAGTTAAAGGAGCATGTCATTGCACAAAGCCAGCTACCCAACATCACTTTTAGTCGCATGCCATCTTGGACCGACGAATCATCAAACATAGAAATTGAGCTATTACTCAGATTATTATTCAATGGTCTAATCTTTCAATTAAGGAAGCAACTTAGGAGTTTTATCATTCTTTTGTAGAGCGATTTCTAGAATTTATTACTAATCATCTTTAAGGACAAGGTTGTCTTGAAAAGAGGTACAATGTAGGATTTCCTTTAATTATGCAATAATAGGATTTCCTTAATTTATGCAATTTAATAATTATTTCTGTAATAGTAGTTAGTCAAAGCACTATATATATGTGTAAAGCCTATAACTTATGAATTTAAACAATAAAAATCATATCAAAGCTATTTTATCCAATTGGAAGCCAATCTCCTCCAAGACATCATTGGAGACTGATCCCTTTGAAGAGATCAATCCCTTATTTTTTTATTCCCATAATTTTCTTTTATTTCCAATCTCCAGTTTCCCATCATGTTTCTTTTCATAAATATATTACTTTCTTGAGCCCCACATATACCTCTATTAGGTCTATACCCTTAACCACATTAACATTTAAACTTAGCTATAAATATCTTATGATATCATTATTAAGATATGCATTAATGATTGCCTTATGTTTCATAGTGTTAATGTTAAGTTGAGACCGAACACCCTAGACCCTCATTTTGTCTTACATATTGTAAACTTTCTCAAGCCCAAACATTCAAACCTATCCAAACCTAGACCCTTCCCAAACCAATCTAAGATCTGGTCTCTGACCTTTATGATTTGGCTCTAACAAGATTAAGTCGAATCATTAAGCAGTCGTTATGGAAGTTGACATTGTGTGTCTCTTTCCCTACTATCACTTTTTCTACTTCAGTCATGCTTGGAAGTTTTTCCTTCCAAAACTTAGGCAATGATCTTATCATACCACCCCATATCCCTAATAATAAAATCTCAACCATCTCTTTTAACTTAAGTAGTGACCAATCATCCCTAAGCTTCCGAGAGTAATTTTGCCTCATGTAAGAATAAATCATGACACTAAGTGCTTTCATGGCTTCCTTTCTTAAGGAAAAGAGAAGTCCTTCTTACCAGATTCTCAAATCCACCCTTTACCAAAATAGACAACCTCTCAAGAATTGTACCCCCAAGCTCCTTAGCACACTTAAAAACTACATTATATATAATTGACAATAATGTTGCTCAGTTACCCTTTTAATATCTTAACCAAACTTCCCTAAGACATCCCAAAGGAAGAAGATTATCCTTTTCTTTGCCAAGAAACTTTCGAGAATAATCCTTAGCAATTTTTAGGCTATAAGCCAGCAAAAATTGCTTGCAAAAATGCCTACCTACCAAAAAAGTCTAAGCATATACAAAAACAAATGCTTTAGGTAGCCACCTTACAAGGCCAAGATCTATTACCTCAATAAGCAACTTTTGATTTTCTAGATCTTAAAAATCTAAGATGCACCACCCTAAGAGAAATTCAAAATATTCACTCTTAACTTTTATAATGGAACCACTGATTTGGTTAATCATTAGACTAGGTTTCATATTTATATATCCTTATATGGAGCTTTTGAAACTACTATAAACAAGATCTTCTCTACCATTCATAAGGGCCTAACTTAAAGGTAAGGCTCTAAGCTTTTTCCCTACTCAATTACAAATATAAAATCTTTAAATTGATAATTTGTAACCTAATTTGTTACTAGTAAGAGGTGAAATAAGGCCCTAATGGCATTCATAGGAGTATGCCAATAACTTGATGAGCCTTTGAGGGATTTGTTCACTCATTTCAAAAGGAAAATGTTAGAAATATAAGGCCTAAAATCTAAATTTTCCTTAGCCACCTTTTTCACTAGCTTATGGAAGTCCCATTTCATCCACTCATTGGACAAAAATCTACCAAAGAATTTTGCATAAGTTATGTCTCAAAAAAAAAAAAGCCTATTTAGGTGAACAACACCTTATAGGCTCACACAAAAGTTAAAGGACATTAAAAAAACAAAAAAGACAAAATGAGGAGTTGGTCCCCTCATCCTATCTTATTAAGGAAGAGAAAGCACAACTTAGAGCCAAACCATTATCACTATGCTCCACTAACCATAACTTGAATGAACATTTTGATGGTAATTAGGGACAAAAGCATAAATAATTAGCTACAATGGCTTTTCTTAGAACCTTAACATCATGATATGAGAAAATTCTATTGTACTCATAATGATCACAGTCGTTAGATGGAGAAGTGTTGAAACCTTAATGACAAAATCAAAAGACTCATTTTAGGGGTATGATCTAAAAGTATTTACAAAAGGAGAATCAACATTGACCTAAAAACATAAGTCCCTCTCCAAGAAAGGAAAAACAACAAAATTTAAGAGAGCATCACCTTGGTGAAACTAAGAAGGCTCCTCCTCACCCACAACCTTCTAGTTTAATGAGTCCCGACTATAAGCATCACTACCGCTGCAAAAAAAATCTTATACAACACATGTTTTAAATGTGCAAGGACAACAATTTAAGGAAGCTAACACTCGCATCACTTTCACTAGTGAGTACCCAGAGGCCATTGAATACTTATATAACAACCCACTAGTAATCATGACTATCATAAATTAATTTGATGTGTAATGGGTATTGGTGGATGTAAGGAGTTCAATAAATATTTTGTATTATAAAGCTTCCATTAAGATGAGAATTTGGAAGGACTTGTTAAAAAATGTTTATTGCCAATTATATGATTTATCCAAAAAACCAGTTATCCTAATAAAGACAATTAAATTACCAATCACTTTAGGTATTTAAAATTCTATATGATAACCCTTGAGTTTTTAGTATTTAAGACTTTATCCTCGTACAATGTAGTTTTGGACATACTTGTCCTTAAAGTTTTTGATGTCATCCTTTCTATTAAAAACCTTGAAATGAAGTTCCTAACTTTGGTAGGCATTTAAGAAGTTCAAGAAGATAAAAAACTTACCTAAAAACTTTGAGTGACTTGGATCAAAGGGAAAAGGGAAGTTAACTAACTTCAAAATTTTTAGCCTAGAATTAGAAAAAGAGCAACTTTAAAAAAAGAGGTATACTTGTAAAAGGATTAGAACAAGTTCCTTTAGACCAAGCTAATCTAAAAAAAATGGTACAAATGGAAAAAAGGCTTGACCCTTAACTAAAAGAGACACTGATTACCCTTTTTAGGCACAATACGGAGATATTTACATGGGTACTCACTGACATACGACAATACACTTGGAATTCATGTCCTATAAACTTGATGTGGAGTTGGAATTCCTTCTCATGAAATAAAAGAAGAGAAACTTCACTCCATTATGACATGTCACCATTGAAGAAGAAGTAGATAAATTGCTCATTGCAATATTTACCAAAGGGGTAACCTACATAAATTGGTTGGTTAATGCAATCATGGTACAAAAGGCTAATGATAAGTGGAGAATGTGCATCAATTTCACAAGCCTTACCAAAACCCTATCCTAAAAACAATTACTTGCTTTTATGTATTGATTAGCTAGTTGATAAAACTCCTAAACACTAGCTCTCAATGTTTATGGATGCTTTCTTCAACTACAATTAGATTCTAATATATGAGTCGACCAATAAATTATTGCCTTTCTCATTTGTAAAGATACTTTTTGCTGCAAAGTAATGTTGTTTGAGCTTAAAAATGTCAGGTTAACATACCAGTTTTTGGTCACTAAGATGTTTAATGATGCGGAAAACCCCAAGGGAACCAACGCACACAAGGAATCAAAGATGAACCAGGAAAGCTAAATCAGAGTTAAATAACACAAACCCTAGACCCTGTCTCTTATACACATCTAGATGTGTATAAGAGACAAGCTCCAATGGATACAAGAGGTCCAATAACACAAGCTAATGACTGTCTCTTATACACATCTAGATGTGTATAAGAGACAGGTTCACATCATTAGCTTGTGTTATTGGACCTCTTGTATCCATTGGAGCTTTCCAGTCATCATAGTTATGGTTCTCATCATTTAAGCATCAAATTGGGAAAAATATGGAAGCTTATATGGAGGAAATGCTGGTTAAAAATAGGTCATTAATAGAGCTCATAACAAATTTAAGAAATCTTTAACATTTTGAACAAGTACAATATAAAGTTAAACCCAACTAAATGCACCTTTTGGGTGCAATTTGAAAAAATCCTAGGATTTATGGTTTCTTATAAAGGGATAAAAGCTAATCGTGATAAAATTGCAATTATCTAAAACATCATATCATCAAAAAGTATCAAAGAAGTTTAGGTTTTAATGAACATGTTAGCTCACCTCAGCAAATTCATCTTTAATTTAGTAACAAGTAGCTTGGATTTTTCTTGATACTAAAAAAGCCTCAAATTTTTAGTAGAATGTGATTTCTGAGCAAGAATTTTCCTAATTAAAGGCCTACCTTGCATTAGCTCTACTCTTTAGTAAACTAATTATGAGATAAAAGCTATTTTTGTACCTGATTGTTAACAAATAAATGGTAAGCTCCATACTTGTTCGCAAGGAAGACTCTGTGCAGAAACTAGTATACTGTATAAGCAATGTCTTACAAGGAATAGAACTACGATTTTTGCAAATAAATAAGGTGACATTGATTGTCATCATTTTAACTAAGAAATTCAAGCTTACAAAATTATGGTCTTAATAGATCATTTCCTAAGGTTAATTTTACAAAGGCCAGAAGTGACAAAAAGGTGTTATATTGGTCAATGGAGTTAAGAGAGTTTAATGTATCATTTTAACCCAGAAAATTAATAAAAGGTCAAACCTTAGTTGTTTTTATCAACAAATGCATAAGTTTCATATCATTTAAAGTAACGCCTTTAGCTCCTGCCCTTTGGCTTATTCATGTCAATAAAGCCTTTAATAGAGAATGAAGTGGAGTAGGAATTGCCATTTGAGGGCCCATAAATATGGTCCTCAAATACTTGCTCAAATTTCAATTTGTGGCATCCAACAATGAAGCTAGATATAAGTCTTTGATCATAAGGCTTGACATTACCACAACATGAAAAGTCAAAAGGATAAAAATGCATAATGACTCACAATTGGTGGTAAGGCAAGTCGTATGAGATTATGATGCAAAGGAAGGAAATATGACAAGGTACATTGAGGAAGTAAAGATGATCTAAGATGAGCTAACTGAAGCAATAGTCCAACTCAAACTAGTTAAAATCCCTAGGGAAAAGAATACAATAACAAATGAATTATCTAACTTATAATAAGCTTAGAATAAGGGAGTTAAACGATTAATCATAATGAAAACATCAGAATAACCTAGCTACATAAAGATAAAAGCCAATGTTATTCTTGTCTATAACAATCCTATATGGATGGACCCAATCATCAAATATATTGGATTTGAGGAATGACCAAGAGTTATGAAGAGGCAATAAAGATTAAGTATTGTGTGGTTGGATCCACTACTCGATGGGAAAGTGTACAAAAGGTTATTTAACTTACTGCTTTTAAAGTGCTTGACCAAGTAATAAAGTGAGTGAGTACTCAAGAATATTCATGAAGGAATTTGTGAAAATCACTTAGGAGCTTAAGTAATAGTGACCAAGGCATTGAAATAAGAATTTTCTTGACAAATAATGATAAAGGACTCGATACAGTTGGCCAAGAAACGTGATTGTTGCCAAAGATTTGCAAATTTGCCTTAGTTACCAACCACTCAATTAACTTTAATTTTAATTTCATGGTCATTCACCTAATGGGGCCTTAATTTCATTGGCTTGCTTCTAGTTGCCATAAGAGGAAGAAAGATCGCAATTGTAGTTGTCAAATACTTAACTAAATGGGTGGATGATGCAAAAAACCCCAAAAAGACGTGACTTTGGGACCCAATGCACACAAGGAATCAAAGAACAACCAGGAAAGCTAAACCAAAGTTAAAAAACAAACCCTAGACCCAACATTTGAAGGAACACAAACCTAAGGTATTTAAGAATTATATGGATGCCACACTCCAAAAAGAAAGGAATTAGGAGTGATGAGTCGATTGGAACATCACAAGAAGAAGTACCTTTTAATAAGTTCTTTAGTCCTCAAAAGAACTGAGGGAGAAGAGCCTTACTTTCTATTTCACTCAAAGTTGTTTGATTTTTCAGAGCTTACAAGGGGTGTCTATTTATAGGCTAAGATAACAATCCTAAATAGGCACAAATTCCTACTTAAAACAAATTCTTATTTGGTGAAATTCCTAACAATGGACAAATTCCAACATAGACAATAAACTCCTATTTAGGAGTAAATGTTATTATTTAGTATGAGCCATCAAGTACTCCAATTATATTAATTAGGCCTTTACTTTTTGTCAAACTTGAATTCGCATCATTTGAAGTTTGGTTGACCTAAATGTCCTTAATTAGCCCATTTAGTGCTTCTTAAATCTTTTTGGCTCTAGCTCGTGTTATTGGGACTTCTGGAATATACAATGGACCTCTTGCATCCACTAAAGCTCTAGCTTGTGTTATTGAGTCTTCTGAAATGTGCAATGAACCTCTTGCATCTATTGGAGCTTTCCACCCATCATCTCTACGGTTCTCATTAGTGGAGGCCAAACTTCTATCCTATATAACAAAGGTTAACATATAAAAATTCATATGAAGATATATCATATTTAGATTTAGCATCCCCCAAGTCATAATTACCAATAATGGAAAGCAGTTTGACAACTCCAAGTTTAGAGATTTTTGTCAAAATTTGGGAATCCATTAAAGTTTGCAACAATTAAACACCCTCAATGCAAGTGGAGGTCATTAATAGATCCATCATGCAAGTACTTAAAAAAAGACTAGTGGTAGATGAGCTATTTGTTGTTCTATGGACATATCACATTACATCCCAAACAACTACAGATAATACACCATTTTCTTTGGCTTTTAGAGTCAAAGTTATAGTTCTAGTAAAGGTGAGTGAACCTAGTCACCTACATCATTATTTCCAAGCAAATATTAATTAAGACAAACTTTAAACAAGCCTTAATGTACTTTAAGAAATCTAGGAATTGGCCATGATTAAAATGACAACATGTTAACTCAAGATGGTATAGTATCATAATAAGCAAGTTAAGTGTGGCTTTATAAGAAAGGAGACTTGGTTCTTTATAAATGGGAACCTATAAAGAGTATAGAAGGAATAAACAAACTAAGACCAAATTGGGAGGATCCCTATAAGATAGTCAAGGTCATCCAATTTAAAGTTACAAGTCAAAGCAAGTAGATAAAACTTTAATTCCCAGGGCTTACAACTTAGCTAATTTAAAATTGTATTATCAATAATCTTGTAATTTTCATTATTCATAAATGCAAAATTAACACTTTAATCATATCACTTCTCAAAGTCATAATCATTCTTTTTAACAAAGGATGGATTCTATTAGAGACATTTAGGCATAAAAAATCTAAAAAAATAGGGTACAAAACACCCAACAATAATTATGGCCATGAATGACCCAAAAAGTTAGGCATGAAAGACCTAAAAAGTTGGGCACAAAGAACTCAATAAAGACATTAGGAATGCAAGACCTAAAAAATTAGGCACAAAAAACCCATTAAAAACTCTTGGCATAAAAGACTCGACAACTACTTTAAGCATGAAATGCTAAGAAAGTTAGACACAAAAAACTTGACAATAACTCTAGACACAAAAAAGCCATTGAGATGGGCAAAAATCCCAATTGTAAGTCCAATCAAAAGATTCTTGAAATAAGCACAAAATGATGCATGAGGCAAAAAGGATATCCCAACATTGTCGTCAAATCATAGAATTGACACTTAAAGGTTAAAGCTCAAGAATATTGAATAGCTAACAAGCAAGAATGATGAAAATAGGATATTATGTCTTATTAAAAGTGTAACAATTAAGGTTGAAATCATTCCTATCCACTTGATTACATAAAATATTTTGTATAACTAAAATACAAAGACTTAGCTATACTAGCACAAATTGATCACAATAAGGAAAGAATAGCTCTTATGTATTACAAACATAATACTTAGGAGTTGGTATAATTACTAAGGGGAGACCTCAAGACGACACCATTATCCCTAGACTTATATCACATATATCACATATAGTCCTCTTAGGATAGTGGATCTAACTTACAACTTAAAACACTAACGAATCCACCATGAGGATAGTAAGGAAAGTAAACACCCATCTATAGAAATCTATTAGCATTGTTAATAAGCTCTGCCTAGAAATTTTCCAAGAAAGGCCTCTCAATTATCAAGACAACCCTTACTAAATGTTTTAGAAAAACATTATCCTCATCTTGTAGACAACTAAAATGGCAAGCACTGAGGTCTTTACAAAGTTCCACACCTCCCTTCGAATAGAAACTTCACATCTCTTCACATCACAATCACTCAAAATCAAAGGTAACATGGGAAAAATATCTTTTGATATGTAACCATTTTTCCATACTAGGAAATGGTAAGCTACGAGGAAACACAATAATTATGACGTTAAGAAATGCCTCTCCTTACTACCAAAAAGATTTGAAAACTTTCATTTGGTACCCATCACTAGAAATAAAAATAATAATTAAAAAAAGGAACAATGACTTGTAAATTAAAATGAGGAGAACAATGAAAAAGGTCACCCCTATTATATATATAAAGGAAAGAACCAATAAGGAAATGACCCTTGTTAATTTAGCAATAAATGAGGGGCATTAACAGTGTCATATTAATGGAAAAAAAAAAGGGAAGGAAAGAGAGAGAGAAGAAGGGGTCTTATCTAACTAAGAACAACATTATTTGATTAAAAAATAATAACCTAACACTTCCAACATAATTGGTTTTTAGTATAATAGATCAATTTTCTTGGATAATTAAATCATTAGAAAAATCTTAGTTATAGCTTTGTAGGGGAATCTTAGCCTAAAAGATCCACGACACCTATTTTTCCCTCATCCAACATAGTTTAGTTAAACAGAGTAGTACCTTTAAGGGAGATCCTCAAACAAACAATCTTGGCCTTGTGATCCTTAATTTATTTAAGCATATCACTTTCAAGCTAGTAACAATAGGCAACTTGTTTCAATTCTTTTTTTTAGTCTTATACTTTAATGTTAACAACCTTAAGTGTCGTATTAAAAGCCATTGACTTCTTCCATAATTCTTAGTTGGTGGCATCCACACATTACTTCACCAAAGTTAGCTTACTAATATAATTCTTAAGATGGGCATAAGTGTTGAAAAAGGCCACACTTTTGATAATGTAAATACAAACCAAACCAATTAATATTTGTTTGCCTATTTGAGAGTCCTAGGTCATCTGAATAGTCTCAGCTAATTCCCTTTTCACCTTAGTAGCCTCAATTAATGAGAGACTAATTAAGGGCATTTGCCAATATTCTTATCCTTCCCCCCTAAGATGTTTTTATTTTAATGAGAGTGGTAGGAAAATTTGTCGGCACAAACTTCCCAATCATATCTCTTTCATTAGTATCGAGCTCACCTTAGTTACCACTTTGGTTGTAGATAGAGGAGTAAGGCTCTTTCTAGCAATCTCTTTATAAGCTTACCTAGACTCCTTAGGTTGATATCCTTGATAGTATGCTTTAAATTCTGCTTCTTTAACTTGACCATAAGCCTCTCTAGAAGAAAGGTTTTGGTGGTCTTATTGTCCTTAAAAGCAACATTAAAGTTTTGGCTATATGACATACCTCTAAGAGAGCATTTAAAAACATGATGATCATAAAAAATGCCTATCATATAATGAACGTACTATAAGAGAAAAATTCATCATTTTTCTAACTTCAATTTATGTTTGAATTTGAACTTAAATTGTTAATTCCTTGGTTGATTTTTTAGCAAGTTCCTATCTAGTTTTTAACCCCAATTTCTAATAGAGTCTTTAAAACTATAATGTCCCTATCCCCACCATATCCCTTATAACCCCAATGACAAATAAGGTCGTAAGGATATGTTGCATCTTGGTCATAAATGAATATCCAAGAAACTTAATAATCTATACACACTAAAAGGGAAGAATAATTGATATTTTCTTCCATAGACCTTAGGAAAAAGAATGAGTATCTCCACACATTCCTTTCTTCCATAACACTTAACTCTCCATCCAAAATGGAGACATTATATTTACCTTACTTTTCACTTGATAGTATATACAACCACATCTCTTTTGTAAGGCATGACAACAATTTGACACAAATAATGTGAACCTCAAAAGATATGACTTATGGACTCAACACACAAAGGAATCAAACAAAAATTCAAGAAATCTAAATTAGATTTTAATCACGCAAAACTTAGGGTCAATGTTTAAAGGAATACAAACCTAAGGTAAAATGAAGGATATGGATGTCACATTCCAAAAAAGAAGGGATTTGAGATGGATAAATTAGGTTAAAATGTCATATAATAATCTTGATAAGTTCTCAAAGTTTAATTAAAAAAAAAACCCAAAGAGTAAGTTTCCCACTTCTTAATTCACATAAATTGTTTACTCTTTTTATTAATGAAATCAAGTTTATTTATTATAAGTTGAATTAACAACCTTAAAAATCCTAAAAATAAAGACAATAATAGAATTTTAAAATATAAAAACTCTCTTAGTCTATTACAAACTCCTATTTAGGAGTTGATTTTATGATTTAACCTTGACTCATTAAGTACTCCAATTATATTAATAAAGTTTTGGTCATCTTTCAAGTTTGAATTCACATCATTAGTCTAAATGCCCTCAATCAACCCATTTAATGTTTTTTTTCATCACTTTAGCTCTAGCTTTTATTATTTGACCCTTATATATATGCAATGGATCATTACTTGTGTTGAATTAATTCTCATCAACAAATGAAGCAACATGACCCTAGTTACAATAACCCCAATATAGGCACCTAACATTAGCAATCTTGTTAGTAAAATAAAAAAGTCAGACATTAGTTGACTTGGTACGATCCTTGCATAAAGAAGGAATTATTGGAGAGTTTGATGTAAAGGAAAATATATACCACTGGCTAAATGATCCAAAATTATGCTTGTAAACCTAGTAAAAGGATAACATACCCTCTCTATAAACATAAGAACAACCAAGCATGTTTTTCTAACAAGTTAGTAAAAATCTTGAAATTTAAGATCTTTTAATAAGTCCATAAAAACACTAAAAACTTAATGGCATTCGACCCATCATAATACTTAATAGGGATTATGCACCTCATATTGTCTCTCTTAAGTAAGGTCTTACTACTATCAATAGCCACAACATTGTGATTTAAAGCATCTATGCAAGGATCAAAGAACCAAGAAATCTTCAAGTGCAGGTAATAGGTTGTAAAGTAGAACGCTTACAGTGTGTCATACCTGCTATAATAATAGGAATATATATATATTACAAGTCAATGTAGCACAACCATTTTAATAACATGTTAAGGCACAACAAACCTCGGGAAAAACTAAATAAATAATAAGAATATAGAGATAGTAACATAATATCCAAAAATTCAAGATCTATTAAATGAAAATGGTCTAAATCGGTTGAACTCCTAGCCTAGATCATAGGACATTACACAATAAATAAAACTTGTGCACTAAACCTAAAAAAGCTACAAAGATAGTGACAACTCATTTTCTAATTTAGACTCTTCAACCAATGTCTATATGCATATCCTTGAGTTTGTTTCTCTAAATGTCAAAATTCTACTTAAGAATCGTGGGAAAGATTGTTAGGGTAACCTACTGAATCTTTTAAGAATTCTTGGTAGAAAACCTTCCTTAGTAACTTTAAGTTTATTTTCTAGAATTTCCACATTCTTCTAGAGCTTCTTTGTGCTTTTAACCCTTTCCTAAAGGTTAACCACCCACTCCTTTACCTCATTATCTCGATAGTTTACCTCTTTAACTTTAGTATCTGCTTCTTGAAGCTTTGCCCTTCAGTAGGTACTAATTCTCTTTAGAAGACTTTTATCACACCCCAAATTTTGAGCCAAATCCTTTATCCTAGCATTTTGTAAAGCCAAAGACCCTTGGCTATGCCAATCATCCTTATTTGAAAAGGAAGTCATCTATATTCCTGCTCCTTTTTAGTGAAACACTTTTTATTTTTTATGAGAGGCTTCAAATACAATTATAAACCATTTTCTTATAACTTTCCTTGCTCAAGAACTCATTTTAAGGAAAACCCTAAGGAAGAGATTACAACCTAAAGTCTCTAAGGACATCGACTGAGGAATCAACCTTGTAATAGTAGCCTTAATGCTTAACTTTCTAAATCTGATGAGAACCATAACGATGATGACTGGAAAGCTCCAATGGATACAAGAGGTCCAATAACACAAGCTAATGATGTGAACCGTATAGATGATGGCTGGAAGGCTCCAATGGATGCAAAAGGTCCATTTCACATTCCAGAAGGCCCAATAACACGAGCTAGAGCCAAAACAATTAAAGAAGCACTAAATGGGCTGATTAAGGATATTCAGGCCCACCAGGCTTCAAATGGTGCGAATTCAAGTTTGACAAAGAGTAGATGCCTAATTAATATCATTAGAGTACTTGATGGCCCGTAATAAGTAATAGCACTCACTCCTAAACAGGAGTGTATTCTCTGTTGCGGAATTTTTATATTGTTAGAAATTTCTCAAAATAAGGATTTGTCCTAGGTAGGAATTTGTGCCTCTTTAGGATTGCTATCTTTGCCTATAAATAGGCACCCCTTGTAAGCTTTGAAGGATATACAACTTTGAGTGAAATAGAAAGTAAGAGTTTTCTCCCTCGGTTCTTTTGAGAACTAAAGAACTTATCAAGAGGTACTTCTTCTTGTGGCGTTCCAATCGACTTATCACTCCCAATTCCTTTCTGTTCTGGAGTGTGGCGTCCATATCCTTCTTAAATACCCTAGGTTCGTGTTCCTTCACATGTTGGGTCTAGGGTTTGTGTTATTTAACTCGGATTTAGCTTTCCTAGTTTATCTTTGATTCCTTGTGTGCGTTGGTTCCCTTGAGGTTTTCCGCATCAAAATCGCTTGAGAATAACGAAGCCATTATCTCCTAAAGTTAGGCACTTATTCCTTTAAGCCTTATGGTTCCATTTAAGTAGGTAACATAACAAGTTAAAATCTCTAAAATACATAAATTTTTTCTTGGAGGGGTCTTTGCCTAGCCTCAATTTACACTTAACCCAATTTTTCAATTAGTACAACCTGCAATAATGTTATACCTTCGTAAAATCAAAAAGACTTAAAAAGACTTAGATATTAAGGGTATAACCAACTTGATTGGTAACCTTTTGTACTTAGATTAGATTCCACCAAATGTTAGGATGTAATTGATTATGAGCAATTTCATAAAATTCAAGAAATTATTGAAAGACCTTTAGAATAGGTAAGCTTAACCTTAAGGCTAGAATCTTTGTATAGAAAGAAGTAGACCCTGTAAATTCCTAGTAATTGAATTAAAAAACGTAAGGATAACAAACTTAGATGGCATCCCTATAATGCAATGCATAAGTCCCAAGAATAACTTACAACTAGTTTTTGAGGGATTAAACTTGTCTATCTATGTGACACACTTAGGGAATATTTAAGGGGTAGCAGGAAGAATATCACCTCATTAGTCATATTATCTTTAAATGTTGTTGTGGTAAAAGCATCCTCCCTAAAAGTATTCTAAAGCCCTTACTTTAAAGGCTTTAATATGAGGATAAGCCCTATGAAAAGTTCATTTAGGAACTTTTGCCCCAAAAGTCTAAACTTAAGGAAAATCTTGCATATAAACTCTTCATCTAGAAGGCTTGGCTCAAGGAGAAGTTTATATAAATGAATCACTACTAAAGGACCATAAAGAAGTGTCCTTTAAAAAGGAAGAAGATTCAAAAGAGAATTGGAGACTTTACTCATTACTTAACACCAAAATAATAGGGTAGAAGTGAGAAGAAAACATCAGACTACAAAATGACAAACTTCAGGGTGAAAGAGAATTCTATTATTGTCAATTCCCTTTAAAAGATTAAATAAGGGTAAAAAATATAAGGAACTCTTAAATAACTAATAGATAGAAAGATCATAAATTGACCTAAATAAATCCAATGATCATGATTTAATGAGAGTGATCCATTCTAAATCTATCAACATTTGATGTTTTCTTAGCCCTCAAGAAATATATGGAAAATGAATGACTTATAAGTCCTAATTACTTCAAGAAACTAACATTTAAAGAGGTAGCAAGTGATAAGGATAATTTTTATGAGTTGCTAATGGGCCTTCATTCTGGTTTAATCATATCTAGAGCATCCCTTATTGGCCTGATTTAGAGGAATGCTGATGAAAACCATAACGATGATGACTGGAAAGCTCCAATGGATACAAAGGTCCAATAACACAAGCTAATGATTTGAACCGTAGAAATGATGGCTGGAAGGCTCCAATGGATGCAAAAGGTCCATTTCACATTCCAGAAGGCCCAATAACACGAGCTAGAGCCAAAACAATTAAAGAAGTACTAAATGGGCTGATTAAGGACATTCAGGTCAACCAGACTTCAAATGGTGCGAATTCAAGTTTGACAAAGAGTAGAGACTTAATTAATATCATTGAAGTACTTGATGGCCCGTAATAAGTAATAGCACTCACTCCTAAATAGGAGTGTATTCTCTGTTGTGGAATTTTTACATTGTTAGAAATTTCTTAAAATAAGGATTTGTCCTAAGTAGGAATTTGTGCCTCTTTAGGATTGCTATCTTTGCCTATAAATAGGCAACCTTTGTAAGCTCTGAAGGATATACAACTTTGAGTGAAATAGAAAGTAAGGGTTTTCTCCCTCTGTTTTTTTGAGAACTGAAGAACTTATCAAGAGGTACTTCTTCTTGTGGCGTTTCAATCGACTTATCACTCCCAATTCCTTTCTGTTCTGGAGTGTGGCATCCATATCCTTCTTAACTACCCTAGGTTCGTGATGCGGAAAACCCCAAGGGAACCAACGCACACAAGGAATCAAAGATGAACCAGGAAAGCTAAATCCGAGTTAAATAACACAAACCCTAGACCCAACATGTGAAGGAACACGAACCTAGGGTATTTAAGAAGGATATGGACGCCACACTCCACAACAGAAAGGAATTGGGAGTGATAAGTCGATTGAAAACGTGGATACACAACTTGAGCTCCTATACTGATGCTCACTAACATTAGCAATCTTGTTAGTAAAATAAAAAAGTCAGACATTAGTTGACTTGGTACGATCCTTGCATAAAGAAGGAATTATTGGAGAGTTTGATGTAAAGGAAAATATATACCACTGGCTAAATGATCCAAAATTATGCTTGTAAACCTAGTAAAAGGATAACATACCCTCTCTATAAACATAAGAACAACCAAGCATGTTTTTCTAACAAGTTAGTAAAAATCTTGAAATTTAAGATCTTTTAATAAGTCCATAAAAACACTAAAAACTTAATGGCATTCGACCCATCATAATACTTAATAGGGATTATGCACCTCATATTGTCTCTCTTAAGTAAGGTCTTACTACTATCAATAGCCACAACATTGTGATTTAAAGCATCTATGCAAGGATCAAAGAACCAAGAAATCTTCAAGTGCAGGTAATAGGTTGTAAAGTAGAACGCTTACAGTGTGTCATACCTGCTATAATAATAGGAATATATATATATTACAAGTCAATGTAGCACAACCATTTTAATAACATGTTAAGGCACAACAAACCTCGGGAAAAACTAAATAAATAATAAGAATATAGAGATAGTAACATAATATCCAAAAATTCAAGATCTATTAAATGAAAATGGTCTAAATCGGTTGAACTCCTAGCCTAGATCATAGGACATTACACAATAAATAAAACTTGTGCACTAAACCTAAAAAAGCTACAAAGATAGTGACAACTCATTTTCTAATTTAGACTCTTCAACCAATGTCTATATGCATATCCTTGAGTTTGTTTCTCTAAATGTCAAAATTCTACTTAAGAATCGTGGGAAAGATTGTTAGGGTAACCTACTGAATCTTTTAAGAATTCTTGGTAGAAAACCTTCCTTAGTAACTTTAAGTTTATTTTCTAGAATTTCCACATTCTTCTAGAGCTTCTTTGTGCTTTTAACCCTTTCCTAAAGGTTAACCACCCACTCCTTTACCTCATTATCTCGATAGTTTACCTCTTTAACTTTAGTATCTGCTTCTTGAAGCTTTGCCCTTCAGTAGGTACTAATTCTCTTTAGAAGACTTTTATCACACCCCAAATTTTGAGCCAAATCCTTTATCCTAGCATTTTGTAAAGCCAAAGACCCTTGGCTATGCCAATCATCCTTATTTGAAAAGGAAGTCATCTATATTCCTGCTCCTTTTTAGTGAAACACTTTTTATTTTTTATGAGAGGCTTCAAATACAATTATAAACCATTTTCTTATAACTTTCCTTGCTCAAGAACTCATTTTAAGGAAAACCCTAAGGAAGAGATTACAACCTAAAGTCTCTAAGGACATCGACTGAGGAATCAACCTTGTAATAGTAGCCTTAATGCTTAACTTTCTAAATCTGATGAGAACCATAACGATGATGACTGGAAAGCTCCAATGGATACAAGAGGTCCAATAACACAAGCTAATGATGTGAACCGTATAGATGATGGCTGGAAGGCTCCAATGGATGCAAAAGGTCCATTTCACATTCCAGAAGGCCCAATAACACGAGCTAGAGCCAAAACAATTAAAGAAGCACTAAATGGGCTGATTAAGGATATTCAGGCCCACCAGGCTTCAAATGGTGCGAATTCAAGTTTGACAAAGAGTAGATGCCTAATTAATATCATTAGAGTACTTGATGGCCCGTAATAAGTAATAGCACTCACTCCTAAACAGGAGTGTATTCTCTGTTGCGGAATTTTTATATTGTTAGAAATTTCTCAAAATAAGGATTTGTCCTAGGTAGGAATTTGTGCCTCTTTAGGATTGCTATCTTTGCCTATAAATAGGCACAGATGTGTATAAGAGACAGATCCTAAAGAGGCACAAATTCCGACCTAGGACAAATCCTTATTTCGAGAAATTTCTAACAATGTAAAAATTCCACAACAGAGAATACACTCCTGTTTAGGCTGTCTCTTATACACATCTAGATGTGTATAAGAGACAGGGTCTAGGGTTTGTGTTATTTAACTCGGATTTAGCTTTCCTAGTTTATCTTTGATTCCTTGTGTGCGTTGGTTCCCTTGAGGTTTTCCGCATCAAAATCGCTTGAGAATAACGAAGCCATTATCTCCTAAAGTTAGGCACTTATTCCTTTAAGCCTTATGGTTCCATTTAAGTAGGTAACATAACAAGTTAAAATCTCTAAAATACATAAATTTTTTCTTGGAGGGGTCTTTGCCTAGCCTCAATTTACACTTAACCCAATTTTTCAATTAGTACAACCTGCAATAATGTTATACCTTCGTAAAATCAAAAAGACTTAAAAAGACTTAGATATTAAGGGTATAACCAACTTGATTGGTAACCTTTTGTACTTAGATTAGATTCCACCAAATGTTAGGATGTAATTGATTATGAGCAATTTCATAAAATTCAAGAAATTATTGAAAGACCTTTAGAATAGGTAAGCTTAACCTTAAGGCTAGAATCTTTGTATAGAAAGAAGTAGACCCTGTAAATTCCTAGTAATTGAATTAAAAAACGTAAGGATAACAAACTTAGATGGCATCCCTATAATGCAATGCATAAGTCCCAAGAATAACTTACAACTAGTTTTTGAGGGATTAAACTTGTCTATCTATGTGACACACTTAGGGAATATTTAAGGGGTAGCAGGAAGAATATCACCTCATTAGTCATATTATCTTTAAATGTTGTTGTGGTAAAAGCATCCTCCCTAAAAGTATTCTAAAGCCCTTACTTTAAAGGCTTTAATATGAGGATAAGCCCTATGAAAAGTTCATTTAGGAACTTTTGCCCCAAAAGTCTAAACTTAAGGAAAATCTTGCATATAAACTCTTCATCTAGAAGGCTTGGCTCAAGGAGAAGTTTATATAAATGAATCACTACTAAAGGACCATAAAGAAGTGTCCTTTAAAAAGGAAGAAGATTCAAAAGAGAATTGGAGACTTTACTCATTACTTAACACCAAAATAATAGGGTAGAAGTGAGAAGAAAACATCAGACTACAAAATGACAAACTTCAGGGTGAAAGAGAATTCTATTATTGTCAATTCCCTTTAAAAGATTAAATAAGGGTAAAAAATATAAGGAACTCTTAAATAACTAATAGATAGAAAGATCATAAATTGACCTAAATAAATCCAATGATCATGATTTAATGAGAGTGATCCATTCTAAATCTATCAACATTTGATGTTTTCTTAGCCCTCAAGAAATATATGGAAAATGAATGACTTATAAGTCCTAATTACTTCAAGAAACTAACATTTAAAGAGGTAGCAAGTGATAAGGATAATTTTTATGAGTTGCTAATGGGCCTTCATTCTGGTTTAATCATATCTAGAGCATCCCTTATTGGCCTGATTTAGAGGAATGCTGATGAAAACCATAACGATGATGACTGGAAAGCTCCAATGGATACAAAGGTCCAATAACACAAGCTAATGATTTGAACCGTAGAAATGATGGCTGGAAGGCTCCAATGGATGCAAAAGGTCCATTTCACATTCCAGAAGGCCCAATAACACGAGCTAGAGCCAAAACAATTAAAGAAGTACTAAATGGGCTGATTAAGGACATTCAGGTCAACCAGACTTCAAATGGTGCGAATTCAAGTTTGACAAAGAGTAGAGACTTAATTAATATCATTGAAGTACTTGATGGCCCGTAATAAGTAATAGCACTCACTCCTAAATAGGAGTGTATTCTCTGTTGTGGAATTTTTACATTGTTAGAAATTTCTTAAAATAAGGATTTGTCCTAAGTAGGAATTTGTGCCTCTTTAGGATTGCTATCTTTGCCTATAAATAGGCAACCTTTGTAAGCTCTGAAGGATATACAACTTTGAGTGAAATAGAAAGTAAGGGTTTTCTCCCTCTGTTTTTTTGAGAACTGAAGAACTTATCAAGAGGTACTTCTTCTTGTGGCGTTTCAATCGACTTATCACTCCCAATTCCTTTCTGTTCTGGAGTGTGGCATCCATATCCTTCTTAACTACCCTAGGTTCGTGATGCGGAAAACCCCAAGGGAACCAACGCACACAAGGAATCAAAGATGAACCAGGAAAGCTAAATCCGAGTTAAATAACACAAACCCTAGACCCAACATGTGAAGGAACACGAACCTAGGGTATTTAAGAAGGATATGGACGCCACACTCCACAACAGAAAGGAATTGGGAGTGATAAGTCGATTGGAACGCCACAAGAAAAAGTACCTCTTGATAAGTTCTTTAGTTCTCAAAAGAACCGAGGGAGAAAACCCTTACTTTCTATTTCACTCAAAGTTTGTTATTATCCTCAGAGCTTACAAGGGGGTGCCTATTTATAGGAAAAGATAGCAATCCTAAAGAGGAACAAATTCCTACTCAGGACAAATCCTTATTTTTGAGAAATTTCTAACAATGGAAAAATTCCACAACAGAAAATCACTCTTGTTTAGGAGTGAGTGCTATTGCTTAATACGGCTATTAATTAGGCCTCTACTCTTTGTCACAACTTGAATTCGCACCCATTTGAAGCCTGGTGGGCCTGAATGTCCTTAATCAGCCCATTTAGTGCTTCTTTAATTGTTTGCTCTAGCTCGGTTATTGGGCCTTCAAGAAATGGAACCTTTTGCATCCATTGGAGTCTTCCAGCCACATTTCTACGTTCCACATCCATTAGCTTTGTAATTGGACCTCTACATACCAGTCATCATCGTTATGTTCTCATCAATGTATCAACCAAAGTATGACCCTTGTGTGCGTTGGTTCCCTTGGAGTTTCCGCATCAGTTGGTATCACAGCCTGTTTCTAAATCAGGTTGAACTCATTCACCCTTCACTACCTTGTGATTTATTTATTTCGATTGAGTTTGTGCATTACTATTCAAACACACATATTGTTGCAATCCTTCTCCTTTGTTTGTTTGTTAAGCTCATAAACGTGTGCCAATTCCAATTCCAATTGTGGCATGTAAGTAATATAGTTATTTCGTGTTAATTAAAAAAAAAAGAAAAAAAAAAGAATCAACAAAAAAAAAAAGAAAAATGAAAAGAAAGAAGAAGCAAGGATTAACTACTCAAGTCTTCACTTTTGTGAGTTTAAGTTCATTAAATTCATTTGCCAATCCTTTTTCCCATTTATTGCTTGTTCTTCCAATTTTTCAACTCTACGCCATTTGTCATATTTTGTTCAGAATCAATACTCTTGATTTATGTTGTTTAGTTCTTTATAGAGCTAAAAGGGGAAATCTGAGTGGTAAAAGGAGAGAAACATATAAAAAGAAAAGCGCATCAAGGAGTGTGACAAGCATCTTTTGAGTGAAAACACGTGAGGGAGCGTTCTGTGAGGTACCTTAATTATTTTGTCTAAAACTAATACTATGACGTCCGAAGACAAAGGTGCAGCTAGGAGGGAGCTATGTGTCCTTCATGATCAAAGCTATGCAACACAATTTGACACGCAATACCAGATTTGATGATATGCAGGAGAGGATGGAGGAGCAAGCTAATACAATAGCAGAGTTTCAAAGGAGGCAGATGGGAATATGAGGCTCCCAGAGCAAGAAGGCAATTGAGACGTGCCCTATATGAAGATGATGTAGACGATGATGAATTTCATGACAAACTACTGTGGTTAGAAATTTTAACGATAGAAGGGATCGAGAGAATTGGGAGACCCAACCATGACCATAATTTGGGGACTATTAATTGACAATTCCTCCATTCCAAGGTTAAAATGATCCTGATGTATACCTAGAATGGGAGAAGAAGGTTGAATGGTTTTTGACTGTCACAACTATTCACGAGGAGAAAAAGGTAAAACTTGCTGCAGTTGAATTTACTGATTATGCTTTTATGGGGATCCAAACTGTTTTGACTAGGAGAAGGAATCGCGAGCGGCCTATTGATACATGGAGGACATGAAGGCTATTATGAGGAGGAGATTTGTCCCTAATCACTATTACAGGGAGTGTACGAAGGCTTCAAGGCTCACTCAGGGCACCAAAAGTGCGGAGGACTACCACAAAGAGATGGAGATTACCATGATTAGGGCAAATGTAGAAAGAAGATAGAGAGGCGACTATGGCTCGATTTCTGCTAGGGCTAAATAGGGACATAGCAAACGTGGTTGAGTGGCAACATTATGTGAAATTAGAAGACATGTGCACATGGCAATGAAAGTTGAAAGGCAACTTAAACGAAAGGGTTCCACACAGTTTGTTCAGAATTCTGTCTCTACCTCGTCTTGGAAGCCAAATCAGAGTAAAAAGGACGATATGGCCAATTACAAGTCTCAAGCCGAGCTATCCAAGCAAAAGAATGTGGGTTCTAGCAAGGAGGCAGTAATTTCGAACTCCAAGCAGTAGAAATAGAGATGTTAAATGCTTTAAGTGTTTGGGCAGGGGTCACATTTGCATCTCAATGTCCAAATAAGCGTGCAATGATCTTGCGAAGTAATGGAGATGTGGAAACTGAAAGTGAATCAGATGATGATTCTTTGCCATCATCAAAGGCTGAAAGTGATGGAGAGGAGTATCCAGTTAATGGTGTAGCTCTTGTCACAAGGCGAGCATTGAATGTGCAAGTAAAGGAAGAAAATGAGGTGCAACGAGATAACATCTTTCAGACAAGGTGTCTGATCAAGGATAAGGTATGTAGTATGATTATTGATGGTGGGAGTTACACTAATGTTGCTAGTAAAACTATGGTTGAGAAACTGAATTTACATATTATGAAGCATCCTAGGCCATATAAACTTTAGTGGTTGAATGAGAATGGTGAAGTCAAGGTGAATGAGCAAGTTCTTATATCATTTTCTATCGGAAGGTACCACTATGAAGTTTTATGTGACGTTGTACCTATGCATGTGGGTCATATTCTACTAGGAAGACCATGACAATTTGACAGATGAGTTATGCATGACGGCTTCAAGAATCGATACTCTTTTGTAATGAATGAAAAACCCGTCACTCTTATACCCTTATCACCTCAACAAGCTTATGAGGATTAACTAAAGATTAAAAATGAGAGTGAACCGAAAAAAGAGTGTGATAAAAGAGAAAAGAGAGAAAAAAAACGTGGGGACACAAGAAAAAGAGAAGAAAAGAGGGAGATTCTACGCAAAAGAAAGCGATATCAAAAGAGCATTCTATACCAATCAGTTTGTGATCCTATTTTTGTACAAGGAGGCTTATTTTAACATTAACAAATTTGACCCATCTTTACCTAGTGTTGTTGTTGCTCTATTGCAGGAATTTGAAGATGTATTCCCTGACGATGTTCCAAGTGGATTGCCACATAATAGAGGAATTGAGCATCAAATTGATTTCATCTTGTGTGCATCCATCCCTAACAGGCCAGCTTATAAGAGTAATCCTGAGGAGACAAAGGAGCTTCAAAGGCAAGTTGAGGACCTTATTTCCAAAGGACATGTGAGGGAAAGCATGAGTCCATGTGTTGTTCCTGTCCTACCTGTACCCAAAAAGGATGGGACCTGGAGGATGTGCGTTGATTGTCGAGCAATCAACAAAATCACTGTAAAGTATCGTCACCCCATAGCTAGATTAGATGACATGTTGGATGAATTGCATGGTTCATGTGTCTTTTCTAAGATTGATTTGAAAAGTGGATATCATCAAATTAGGATGAGAGAGGGAGATGAGTGGAAAACGGCTTTCAAAACTAAGTACGGTTTGTATGAATGACTTGTCATGCCATTTGGTCTCACCAATGCACCGAGTACTTTTATGCGACTAATGAATCATATTTTGCGTCCATTCATTGGTAAATTTGTAGTTGTGTATTTTGATGATGTTCTGGTATATAGTAAAACCCTAGAAGAGCATCTGCATCATTTAAGTTCCATTGTAAGTGTTTTACGTTCTGAGAAATTGTATGCTAACTTACATAAATGTTCCTTTTGTACTAATCAAATCACATTTCTTGGTTATATTGTCAGTGCTAAAGGTGTTGAGGTTGATGAGGAAAAAGTTAGGGCAATTCGTGATTGGCATACACATAAGGCAATTGGTGATGTGCGTAGCTTTCATGGCTGTCTCTTATACACATCTAGATGTGTATAAGAGACAGGCCACATAATAGAGGAATTGAGCATCAAATTGATTTCATCTTGTGTGCATCCATCCCTAACAGGCCAGCTTATAAGAGTAATCCCTGTCTCTTATACACATCTAGATGTGTATAAGAGACAGGTGCTAAAGGTGTTGAGGTTGATGAGGAAAAAGTTAAGGCAATTCGTGATTGGCCTACACCTAAGGCAATTGGTGATGTGCGTAGCTTTCATGGTTTATCTAGTTTTTATCGACGCTTTGTTAAGGACTTTAGCACCATTGCTGCACCACTCACGGAGCTTATCAAAAAGAACATAAATTTTAGGTGGGGTACTGACCAAGACAAGACATTTAATTGCATCAAGGAAAAATTAAGTTCTGCACCCTTACTTGCTTTACCTAACTTTGCAAACGCTTTTGAGATTGAGTGTGATGCTTCAGGTATTGGCATTGGAGACGTTTTGATGCAGGAAAAGCGCCCAATTGCTTATTTTAGTGAAAAGTTAAGTGGAGCAAATCTTAATTATCCTACCTATGATAAGAAGTTGTATACATTGGTACGAGCTTTGGAGACATGGCAACATTACCTTTGGCCCAAGGAGTTTGTCATCCATACTGACTTATCTTTGAAGCACTTGAAGGGACAAGGAAAGTTGAACAAAAGACATGCCAGGTGGATTGAATTCATTGAGACCTTCCCCTACATCATCAAATATAAACAAGGTAAGGAAAATGTGGTAGCTGATGCATTATCTCTACACTTACTGCAAACTTATTAGGATTTGAACATATTAAGGATTTGTATGTGAATGATCCTGACTTTGCTAACGTGTATGGAGCATGTGAGACGTCAGCCTTTGAGAAGTTTTATTTGTATAAGAGTTTCTTATTTAGGGAAAATCGTTTATGCATGCCTATGAGTTCTTTGAGGGAGTTGGTTGTAAGAGAAGCTCATGAGGGAGGTCTAATGGGTCATTTCGGTGTTAGGAAAACCCTAGATGTCCTCAATGAACATTTCTTTTGGCCACGCATGAAACGAGATGTTGAGAGGATATGTGAAAAATGCATAACATGCAAACAGGTGAAATCTAGAGTTTTGCCCCATGGCTTGTATACCCCCTTGCCCATACCTAGCCATCCTTGGGTTGATTTATCCATGGACTTTGTATTAGGATTGCCACGAACAAAAAGGGGTAGAGATTTTGTATTTGTTGTTGTTGATAGATTTTCAAAAATGGCACACTTCATCCCATGCCATAAAACTGATGACGCAAACAATGTGGCTGACTTATTCTTTAAAGAAGTAGTACGTTTGCATGGCATGCCACGAAGCATTGTTTCAGATCGAGATACAAAGTTCTTAAGCTACTTCTGGAAGACTTTGTGGGGTAAGTTAAGTACTAAGCTATTGTTTTCAACAACTTGTCATCCACAAATTGAGGTGGTTAATCGAACTCTTTCTACTCTTTTGCGTGCTATTATTCGAACAAATTTGAAAACATGGGAAGATTGTTTACCACATGTCGAGTTTGCATGTAATAGGAGTGTTCATTCTGCTACTAGTTATTCTCCATTTGAAATTGTATATGGTTTTAATCCGTTGACTCCTTTGGATTTGGTACCTATACCTGTCAATGAGTATGCCAGCTGAGATGGTGAACGCAAGGCAGACACGGTCTCTTATACACATCTAGATGTGTATAAGAGACCGTGTCTGCCTTGCGTTCACCATCTCAGCTGGCATACTCATTGACAGGTATAGGTACCAAATCCAAAGGAGTCAACGGATTAAAACCATATACAATTTCAAATGGAGAATAACTAGTAGCAGAATGAACACTCCTATTACATGCAAACTCGACATGTGGTAAACAATCTTCCCATGTTTTCAAATTTGTTCGAATAATAGCACGCAAAAGAGTAGAAAGAGTTCGATTAACCACCTCAATTTGTGGATGACAAGTTGTTGAAAACAATAGCTTAGTACCTGTCTCTTATACACATCTAGATGTGTATAAGAGACCGTGTCTGCCTTGCGTTCACCATCTCAGCTGGCATACTCATTGACAGGTATAGGTACCAAATCCAAAGGAGTCAACGGATTAAAACCATATACAATTTCAAATGGAGAATAACTAGTAGCAGAATGAACACTCCTATTACATGCAAACTCGACATGTGGTAAACCTGTCTCTTATACACATCTAGATGTGTATAAGAGACAGGGTCTAGGGTTTGTGTTATTTAACTCTGATTTAGCTTTCCTGGTTCATCATTGATTCCTTGTGTGCGTTGGTTCCCTTGGGGTTTTCCGCATCAAATGCTCCCTCATTTAAGTATATATGTTACTTCCTTAGGCCCTACATATACCTTTATTAGGTTTATCCCCGTAATTACATTAATACTTAAATCTATCTATAAATACCCTACAAATGACACCTTCCTTTGTCTTGTAGGTCAAAAATATCCTCAAGTGAAGACATCTAGACCCAAATCCTTCATAACCAAACTCAATTTATGGTCTTGGATCATTATGATATGGTTTCATCAAGATCTAGTTCAATCAATATTAAAAAATTAATTCAAGTAAAGAGTAGGGCTTAAATTATAATTATGAAATAAAACATAAATTATGGTTAAAAAATATACTTTTAGCAGTCTTTAATTGTGGAAAAGAAAAGACACAAATTGCAATATATCATTTGTCTTAGCCAAAAAATAAAATATATTATAATTTAATTGACTACAAATAACATTTTTATCATTTTTTTCTTAAAATACATGTATTTATAAAAATAACATTTTATGTTATTATAAAGTTCTCAAATTCTTTCATTTCCTCTTAGTTTTAAAGGTTTGGATGATAAATTGGTTTGACACTACAATTATATTGAGGTCTAAACGATGAAAAGTGTTTATGGTCTAGCCAAAACCAAATTATGTACAAACCTTTCAACTTATTTTGCTCCTAACATGAAGAAAGGGGCATGTTGATGGAAAAAATAAGGTGAGACATATTATCTAGAGAATAGTGTGTAAGAGTTAGATTGCCAATAAGAGCTAACCTAGCTAACAAAGGAATGACAAATTGACAATGAATATGCTAAATGTGATCGGGAGATTAAAGACAATATTCTATACTTTGTTTAGTTGTCTTTGGACAATGAAAATTTAGTTTTTTAGTTTTCTTGATCAATGAATTAAAGATAACACGCATGAAGAGTTTTTTAATTAGTAAGTGACAAAATTGGTTGCCATGTGACAATCATGAAATTTGTTATTATTGGAGAAGAAGTAAAATGAACCTAATAAAGTTGTTAACATGATTCTCAAGCTCTACTATAAGTATAGAACAGAAGTGGAGTTACTACGATTGATTGGACTTAGGTATGAAGGAACTAATTGGATGCCACCTACCCTTAGTAGAATTAAGATAAATACTAATGTTGTAATTAAACAAAGAAAATGAGGCATTATATTGATTTTTCATGATTACAAAATAGTGTTACTATTCACATTTTGAGTTATCACTAGCAATTTCTTTTGAGAAATTATTGAATTCTTAACAATTTATATGACAATGCAAAAAGTAGCTAAAATGTCTTAATCTTATGCACTTATGAAGTAGTCTAGTAGCAATTTCAATCATTCAATCATAATAAATAGAAAATATAATGGTTGGATAGCTATCAAAGGATACAAAAGTTTTATCATCTAATCTTTTTAGTTTTGTTGTTCAACATATGAGTAGACAAACTGATAGTGTTGATCATGATTTAACTAAGACAACATTGTAGATAAAAGAAGTTACATGAAAATAACATGTCATTTTTTTATTGAACAATATGTTTACAAATGTTTTAAATAAACAAAGATTCAATTTTTTCTCAAGAAATATTATTTATGTTTATTTGTATAAAACATACTTATTAAACAGTTTAAAATGCATAATAATTTTTTAATGTATATGTTAGATACTTTTAATACATGTGTTGAATATTAATATAGAACATGCATATACAATTAATTTAAAAAATTTATAAAGTAATATGCATAATAATTTTTTTAACAAATATTTATATCAATTATATCAATTATTTTTACTTATATTTTTTTTAAATATTATATAAAGTGTGCGTGCAATACATATTTTTAATTTTTTTTTTTAAAAATAATAATTATAACATAAAATAATATAATAATTATTATAAATTATAATTTTTTAAAATATTTAATATTATTAAAAATATTTAAATTATATATATATATACATCGAATATATATTTTATAATGCTGTGTATCTTAAAAAGGGGCGGCCACCGGCCACAAACTCTAATTCAGATTCATCGTCGTTGAATTCTCTAGAACTTGGACGGATAATCGTAACTATAATAATTGTTAACGAATTCTAAAACCAACGAATCGGCTGACGCGGGAAAACGATGTCCGTGGAAAGCACAGCAGAGCTCGGAGAAGCAGCTTCTCCCAACGCTGTGGTGCTTCGTCTCCAAGATCAACTTTCCTCTTTATCCAAGGTACTTTTCTACTTCTGTTCCCGATTTATGTCTACACGCTTCTTCTCTTCTTTAGTGGAAAATATTCGGATCATATGTTGCGTAGCTAGGAATTTTAAGTGTTGTCGAAGGAAAACGAAGTGAAGCGCTTCGGTTAGGTTTTTTACATAATGTGTTTCCTTGCTTCTATCCACAAGTTCCCGCATTGTTTTCTCGGGATTCAGGCAATGATGAATTCTCCCATAAGATTCCCATGAAGAAGAAAGATGAAGTTATAAGGGTGTCTCTAATTACTTCTGCAGTCTGTTGAGTATGGAGATGAAAGCTCAGTTTCAGAGCTGGTCAGTTTTCTTGATTCAACATCAGATGCAGCTTTGTTAGATCCCGAGAACCAAGATGCACAAAGCATTGCTTTTGAAGTTGTCTCCAAGATTCATAGATTTTTGTCTTCCCCTTTGGCAAGCCAGGTTTAGACTCTTCTGTTTTCTTTTTCTTTGGCCAAATGACTCCGACTGAGAGTCAAATACTTTTGTTTAAATTTTTCTCTTGATGGATTGTTTGTTTTTTAGTTTTGCTAGTGTATGCTTTACCAGCTTTAGTGTTATTGCAGGTGGTTATTGATGCACTTTCATTTGAGTTGCCAAAGGCAGTTTCAAAGTTTGCAGCCTTGTCAGATAGGTGCCTGGATGTTACTGATTGTGTTATTGACAGTCTTATATCATCATGTAACCCACGTGACATGCTGTCAATTCTTTGTGAGGTGCATAGTTTAAACTGTGGTATTGTGTTGTTGTTCACTCTATTCATGGCTATGTTGGCATTGATTCAAAGTCACTGTGAATCTCTTTTGAGCCAGTTAATGATAACAAAACTAGGAATAATTCTGCAAACATTAATGTCTAGCTCACAAGACTTTAGTGGAAGTATAAATGCTACACAGAACATCTCATTGCAAGCAATCAATTTTGTTATCATATGGTAGTACATTCATAATACATCATGATTCAATCATTGATTTTGATGATTAACTGCAATTTATGAACTTACTAACACCAACACTTTTCACATTGGCAATGATATTATTTAATTCCTTGATTATTGAGTTGATTTTTACCATCAGGGATGATGTGTGACCGTACTAATACTGTATATAAGTTGCAATTTCCTGTGATTAATTATTTAGTTCTTGTGGTTTTCTTTTGACTCCTAACTTGTGGATGCTATCAAAACAGGCATTAGATTCCTCGAGAAGAATGATTAATGCATCCGGTTATGTTGCTCCTCTTCTAAGTGGCCTTTCAAAAGGTTATAAGGAGATACCATGGTTACTTAATTGATTAAGGCTCAATGCTTCTCTTGATGTAATGATGTTGCTTAATACCAGTATTCAAGAACTTCCTGATTGCAGTTGAAATGTAATTGTTTGATAGCACTTTGTTGAAAGTCTGTATAAATTTGTTTTCTTATGTTTCTTTGTTATTGCTGCAAAATATGAGTTTTACAATAATATATAAAATCCACAGGTTCAGCAACGTAGCTACATTTGCATGCAAATTTCGGGCAAGAATTCATGTAGGAGATATTTCAGAAGGCAAACATAGATTTAGTAAAGGAAAACATATTTTAAATCAGTGGTTTTGGATAATGGTTAGCTGTAGTCTAATTTCAGCCTGTCTTTAATGTAGAATCCTTCTATCGGGTCATGTTGAAAATTTCCTAAAAGCTATTGTTGTTGATGTGCTGGTTTATGTTATAGATGAGCTAAATCAAATTGCCAGTGTGATCGAGCTCAAAGAAAATTTATTTTCTTTTGGTTTTTCAGTATTCATTTCTATTAAGAAACATCACTTTGAGCAAGCAAAAGTAGCAGCTCATGTTATTCTGAATGTCCTGAAGGCTGTTTGCTTAGAGATGGGTGAACGGTGTACAGAATGCATAAATGTATTTGGCAGAGCATTAAGCACTGCTGATTCTATTCATGTTATCAGTGCAAAATTGGTAAGTTCTAAATATATAGTCTTATGCTTTTCTTAGTTGTCCATAATTGTACTCTAATCAAGATTATCTCTTATCTATTTCCACCTGTTTTGGGAGGTGACAGGAAGGTGGAGAAAATGAAAAGCTCCGTGCACTACTTGGTTTATATGTCTTAGAGATCATGGTTGGTAATTTCTATTCCCATGAAACTCCAGGTTCATGGTTTTTGTTTGAGAACATGCCTTCATATATGCCACAATCAATTTTTACATGCTCTGCACTCTAGCTACATGAGTTCATACATTGAGCCCATTGTGCTGTTACACTTTGATTTTCTTCACAGTCCATTTTTCGGCCTCCATAGTGAGATTGTTTTCTTATATTTCATCATCAAAACTGCTAGGTGCTCCATGCCTTAAGTTACACTTTTGATGTGCAGGCTCTTCTTTCACTAAGTGTTGGACACAAGATTTCAAGCTGTCTTCCTCTAATGTTCCGGTTGTCGAATTTTTTACCATACTGTGGTTTATCATATATTGGCTTATTAACTGGGTCCGATGTAGATGTCTTGACTAGCATGTTTATGGAAGGTAACTTGAATACCATTCTTTGAATGTCAAACATCTTGCAAGTTCAGGTAAATAGTAACTTTTTAGTTCGAAGTCCCACTAACTCGTTTTTACAGAATGCAAAGAGGATGAAGATAATTTTATGAACTGTTTATCCTATATCAAACATGGGGCATCTCTTTCAGGCATGTATTTCCAAAAAAACCAATGTGTGTTTTTATCATCCTATCATTCCTCTATTTATGATTGCTTATTTAACTATTATTCTTTGGTTAAGCATTTTCTCTGTTTTTTCGTTTTTTTGAAACAATTTTGATGCAGTGATATGGGGCCTTATTTCTGATGGGGTCACTCACGCTGCAGGGGAGAATATCTCTGCTGTCAAGTTTGAACTTCAAAGTAACCAGACTAGTAGGTGGCAAGCAGTAGCAATGTTAAAGAACATACTGTCATCTGCCAATATGCCATGGGAATTAAAGACGCATGTTGTTGACTTCTTGCTTTGCATTGCTAGTGAAAATCTAGCAAAAAACTGCACTGATGAACATGCTGATTGCTCTGTATACATGCCTAGTCTTTGTGCTGCTCTGCAGGTATCTCTGTATTTTGACTTTGCACATCAATTCCTCCAATCTTGATAAGCTGACTGGAAAAATAAATGTTTGCAGGCCATTTCGGAGGTCATCATCTATGCACCAAGCACCGTGGTAAGGAAGAATGCCTTCGAAGCATTGAAAAGGGTAAAGGCTCTATTACTGGATGATATGAGAGATCTTTAGTTAGGAAGGAATTAAAACAATTAAATCTTACGGCTGACTTAGTGCACAATAGAATGAGATGACAGGAAAAGATTCATATAGGCAACCCCTATTAAATTTTTGATTGTGGCTTTGCTGTTGTTGTTGTGAGAGATCTTTAATTGACAGGCAACTGCACTGCAAATTGCATTTCCATTCTTGTCTTGTCTTTGTGTGAGGCATCGAATTGGTGTATTCTGATACACTATTTCCTCAGTACACACATTATTAATGTTGACATCAATTTGCCAAATGAATCCAGGTGCTTGCTGATATTCCAGCTCCTCATAAACTTGATATGGTTCAAGCTTTGATTTCAAGAACAGATTCTCCTTCCATGGTAAATCCATGCATATATGTTTATATGACATAAGCAAGCATCTGTTTAACATTGTAAATTTCATCTTTTGAAGAATTTGTTGTTACAATGATGAACAGATTGCCATTCTTCTAGATCTTGTTAGAGGGGAATTGCACGCAGAAAATTGCCAAGCAATATCGTGCAATGATGATGTCCTCCAAGCTGAAAATAATACAAGTTCAACTATTTCACTGTGGAATGCTGGTGTTCTTGAACTGGTGGAGCTAGTTTTGAGGCCTCCAAAGGGAGGACCACCATCCTTTCCTGAGCATGTTGATTCGGTAATGTTTTTTTTTGGGTTTGATTGCAATCCCCCTACTTATGGTTCACATTGACTTCTTCCTCTTGCCAACTTTTTTTGGAGGGCCAGGTAGCTTGATTTTATATATCTGTTGATTTATTTTTTTCTTCAATAATTTTCTATATTTTCTCCTTAATTCTAAAATCTAGATAAGTTTATTTGATTTAATTTTTAACATAGTTGAATTAACTATAAGAAATTAGGGATTCAAACTAATTTGATTTGATTTTCTAATATTCTCCCTTAAACTAGAGAATAGATATCTATCATTTTCCATTTGTTTACCAAGAACTCAAATCTTGATTCAAGCATAGCCTTAGTGACAATGTCTGCTTAGAATTTGGTTGGAATATAGGATAAATTGATCACTCCATCTTTAATCTTCTCTTTAATAAAGTGACGATCAACTTCCATATGTTTAGTTCTATCTTAATGGATTAAGTTGTAAGCTATATTAATTGCAGATTTATTATCACTGTAGATTTTTATGGGACTAGACTAAGAAATTTTAAGGTCACTTGTTAGTTTTTTCAACCATTGTAATTCACAAATTCTTTGAGCAATAACTCTAAATTTTGCTTCAGCACTGTTTTGAGATACCAACTCTTCTAAATTTTTCAGTACACTTACGGCAAATGCAATACCAAGTCTAGCAAGAGATAAGTAAATAAGCTTCTTTGTTGATCTTTGGTATCTCCCTTTGTCCACTGAAACGCTTTCAAATTGTTTTCTAGTAGAGTCCTAGCTTACTTGCAACCCAACTTTCCAATTTCTTTCAAAAGATCTAGGTTATATTTTCTTTGAGAGATAAAAATACCGTATACTCCTTGCCACTTTGCATGTTTGGCAAACAAAGTGTGATCTGTTTGTCTTTAGATGTACTCAAACTTCTTTATAGTTCTACTGAATCTCTTGATCCATGCTCTTAGAGATTCCTTTAATCCATTAAGGGACCTTTTTAACTTACATACTTTTCCTGTTTCTTCTTCGATCTTAAAGGTAAGTGGAATTCTCATGTAAATTTTTTCTTACAACTCTATGTTTGGAAACACATTTTTTATATTCATCTGGTGTAGCTCCTTATCAAGATTGGTAATTAAAGGCATCAACACTCTAATGGAATTCAATTTGGCAACTGCATTAAAGTTCTCCTCATTGTTTATGTTAAAGATTTGGGTGAATCCTTAAGCTACCAATTTAGCTTTGTACTTCTCTATGGTTTTGTCTAACTTGTATTTTATTGTGAATACTCATACGCACCTAACTTTCTTTTCTTTGGGTGATTTGACAATTTCTAATGTGTTATTTTCTACTAATTCCTTCATCTCTTTTAATATGGTTGTTTTCCAATTTGGATCTTTCAAAGCACTTTGGATATACTTAGGAGTCTCTATACCGTCTATCTTTGCAGTGAATGCTTTATACTAAAGAGATAACTTTGAATAGATTAAATTATTAGTAATAGAATGTTGAGTACATGACCTTATCCCCTTTCTAATTGCAATAGGGATATTTAGATCATCTATTTGTGCAATGTCTTCCTTTATGTCTTTTGGACTTGACTCTAGATTGGATGATTGACCTTACTGAGTAGCTTTTGGCTTTCTTAAGTAAATCAATATTTCTTTTGGTACATTTTCTTCCCTTAAATTAATATCTTGAGATAATTTAGTATCAGGATTATTTTGGATTAATGAAAGTGAAATTGGAAGAGAAATTGAAGAATCCCAATGGTTTTCTTTATTTGATTTCTCTCCTTGAGGAGAGGCATTGGAAAAGAAGGGTTGATGTTTGAGGAACAATGCATCACATGACACAAAGAACCTTTTAAGAGATGATAAATAATATTTGTACCCTTTTTGAGGGTAGTAACCAACAAATACACATTCAAGAGCATTAGAGTCAAGTGTACCTCGAGTAAAATTATGATTGTAGACAAAAACAGTGCAACCAAACACTCTAGGCTGAAGAGTGCAAAAGGTGAATTTGAGGAAACATTTCAAGCATGATTGGTAAGATAAGAGGCTGTAAAAATAGCTTTTTCCCAAAAAGAATTCAAAACATTGTTAGCAAATATCATTGATCGGGCAATTCAAAGAGATGCCAATATTTTTGTTAAATAGTCTCATTTTGCTAGAGGGAGTAAGCACATGAATTTTGATAAAAAATACTATGGTTAGTAAATTATTGGGTAAGCTTGTTTGTAAAGTATTCAGTCATTGTATGTTTGAAGAATGTGAATAGTGGATTGAAAAAAATTTTGAACAAATTTGTGGAATTGTTATAAATTTCACTAGCTTTAGATTTTTCTTTCATGAGAAATACCAACAAACTCGAGTATGATCATCAATAAAAATGATTAATTACCTTGTTCCGGTGAGATTTGAAATGCTAGAAGAACCCTAAATGCTACTATGAACTGAATGACATAGTTTTGAAGGTTTATAGGCTTGAGTGGGAAAATGTTTTTTGATATTTTTGGCATAAATGCAATGTTTGCAATGAAAGGAGTTGACATCTTTATTAATTAGCAGATGTGGATACAAGGTTTTTACAAAGTTGAGGTGCCCAAGCTGTTGATGCCATAGTATTAAATCAAAATTAGAAAATGTTGTAGAAAAATTCTTAAAGGATGGTGATTTAGATGGAGAACTAGCACCTAAACAATAATATAAGTCATTTCACTCCTTAGCATTGTTAATCATCCTCCATGAAGATAGGTCATGAAATTCACAATGGGAAGGAAATGTCACAGCACATTTAAGATCTTGAACTAATCTGCTTACGCTTCAATCTGAAAGAATAGTAGTTCCTTGACCAACAACCTACAACCTTCAAGAGAGTTTCATCAGCTACTAAAACTTTAATATCATTCCCAAGAACTTTATATGTAAAAAATAAAATTGAAGGTCTAGTTGTTGGATGTTCCAGTATCAACAATCTATAAATGTCCTAAAATTATATTACATATGAAGGAGTATTGTGCATCACCTCATTGGGCAACAGAAGCTATATAAGAAAGTGAAAGATAGTTGACTAGGGAACCTTGGAAAGCTTGGTTTGATTTAGAATTTGTTGCAACGCTTCCACTTGCTCAGCATAAAGGTTCAATTGATTTGACTTTTTAGTATCATGTGATAATTCTACAACATGAGCCAAGCGGTTGGATTTGCATTGGTTGTGAGGCTTCCAATTTGTTGGCTTTCCATGCATTTTCTAACAAGTTTCTTGGTATAATAGGGCTTGTTACAATGGTGAAACCATAATTTGGCTGCCTCGAGAATTAGAAGGTCCATTGTGATTAGCAATTAGGGTTGATCCTTGAGTTATTAGATCAAGAACTGAATTAGTTGAAGAATTCAACATTACTCTCTTGTGGCTTTCCTCACATTGAACCTTAATAAATGCTTCTCAAATGGTGAGAGCAGTTTTTGCACAGCATACCCGTCCACTCACTTCATCAAGCTGCTTGTTAAAATTTTGAAGGAAATCAAATACACGCTCCTTTTACAACATATAATTATATTTAATTTTATTGTCTAGACAATGCCAATTTGCATCATAAAAGAGGTCCATCTCCTGCCACAGTTCATTTAAAACATTATAATATTTAGTAGCAGTCTTGTTTTCTTGCTTGGTACTATGAAGGCCAGGGTGAATCTCGAAGCATTGAATTGTATTTGACAAGTCTAAGTATATTTCTTGTACTGCTTCCCAGATATCCTTTGCAGTTTTGTACAAGAGGAAGGTTCAATCAATCTTTGGTTCCATTAAATTGATTAGCTAAGTCATAACAATAGAGTTCTCTGCATACCAAGTATTATAAGTGGCTAATTCTGACAATGGCATAGGATTGGTACCGGTCATGTATCCAACCTTGCCCTTGCCTTTCATCATTAAGAAGACTGACTAATTGGAACCACATATGAACTTAGTTTCGTTCAATTTATGTTGAGTGATTTGTGGAGAAAGGGAATCAGGAGTAGAAAGCACTGATGATTGGGAGAGTATAGATGAGGTTGCTGATGTAATAGAAACCTTTTGAAGAATTATTAGTGCTTGATGATGAAGATGCACCAGACTTTGGTTCGCCTGATATGATGGCGAAGTACAACTTGCTGGAATTGGAATAATAGAGATGGTAGTACTATGAGACTTGTTAGAAAAACTAAACCACTAATTGCAGAGGTTCTGATACCATGAAATGAGAATTGAAAATAGCATTTCTTGCTTGAATTTTCTATTCATCAATAAGGTATACATCTGTCTCTTATACACATCTGTGAAATATTATACCAAATACACTTAAAAAAGTTTCAAACAAGATACTTGTTAGCTGTCTCTTATACACATCTAGCTGTGTATAAGAGACAGGTACTTCTTCTTGTGGCGTTCCAATCGACTTATCACTCCCAATTCCTCTCTATTCTGGAGTGTGGCGTCCATATCCTTCTTAAATACCCTAGTTTCGTGTTCCTTCACATGTTGGGTCTAGGGTTTGTGTTATTTAACTCCTGTCTCTTATACACATCTATCCTAATTTCTTGCAGCTAATCTTAGTTATTTTAAAAATCAAATCAAATATCTTATTTTTTTTAAGTTAGTTGACCATTAATTTTATGTATCTGTTGATTTATTTTCTCAAAATTATTTTTTATATTTTCTTTATAATTTTAGGATTTAGATGAGAAATTAGTTTGATGTGTATATGTATACCTTATTGATGAATAGAAAATTCAAGCAAGAAATGCTATTTTCAATTCTCATTTCATGGTATCAGAACCTCTGCAATTAGTGGTTTAGTTTTTCTAACAAGTCTCATAGTACTACCATCTCTATTATTCCAATTCCAGCAAGTTGTACTTCCTGTCTCTTATACACATCTTTAGTTTCGTTCAATTTATGTTGAGTGATTTGTGGAGAAAGGGAATCAGGAGTAGAAAGCAGTGATGATTGGGAGAGTATAGATGTGTATAAGAGACAGATAGAACAACATAACTACCTACCCCTCAGGTTGAAACAGCACCAATAAAAGACCAAACTATTTTATTTTGCATCAACAAATTCTAATAAAATGGTTTGAGATAAATTTAACACAAGACTGTTGAGAGCACCAATAAATTTGCACAAACCACTTAGCGATTTTTTATTGCTTGAACTTCTATGAGTCAACAAATTTCTACTGTACCTGCTGATTCTGTTATCAAGATAAATCTGTACAGGTTGAGGGTAGCTGAAACCTGTGAAATATCATACCAGATACAATTAAAAAAGTTTCAAACAAGATACTTGTTAGCTGTCTCTTATACACATCTAGATGTGTATAAGAGACAGGGTCTAGGGTTTGTGTTATTTAACTCCTGTCTCTTATACACATCTCTTGTGTGAAATTTATCTCAAACCATTGTATTAGAATTTGTTGATGCAAAAGAAAATAGTTTGGTCTTTTATTGAGGCTGTTTCAACCTGAGGAGTATGTAGTTATGTTGTTCTATCGTTCATTCCAAGGCCCTTGAAATTATAATATGTTCAAAATTAGTAAGTTACCTGCCACTTGTAGCTTTTAAGGTCATAGGCTGCTTACTGATCAGCAAATGGCTCAATGGAATTCTCAACTCAAGCATATTTGCCAACCTAGATACTAATGTCACAGATAATGGGCCGATTGAAGGTTGTTTATGCTAGTTGACTTAACAGCACTATAGTTTAGGTTTGATCAAGGAAAGATAATCAAATGGAAGTCACTAGTATACCTGACATATTAATGAAATATTGCGTTGTTTTGATTCCTTAAATGAACTAGACACTTTTTCAACATTGTGTTTTGTGGACTTTTTGTTGCCCTGTTTAGTAGGTTAATTGACACTAATCCACATCCTATATCCCAGATGTTTATGTAGATAAACTTGAGTTGCCTTAAGTTCCAAAGTGTGTTGAAGGGCGAGCCTCTTGTTATAACAGTGGGGTAACTTCATTATGAGTTGGAGGTCACATGTTTGAATGATGGAGAGAGAGTCTCCCTGTGAAAATAAAGACAAAGCTGTATATATATAGCCCTTCTTCAGGCTTGAAATACTATGGGAGCACCCTTTTTTGGGTGTCATTTGCTATATCTCATACAATGTCTAATGAAACAGGGAAAACAAACTACACCGGGGTACTGTCTCAGAGCAATTTGAGGAAGGCTTACAATGAATGGCTTCTACCTCTTCGGACCCTTTTGACAGGCATTATGGCGGAGAACAAGAATGATTCTGATCAACTTGCCCTTGAGATAGAATGCGCCCTATACCCAGTTGTGATAGTTTTGTATCGTTGTATTGAGCTTGTTGAAGAAAAGCTAAGACATTTGACTTAATCAGCCACATATTCTTCTGCATGGTGTGGACAAGTCACATTTCACTAGACTGTAAAGATATCTATCCTTGACTTGGACCTAAGGCTTTTAGTAGAATGCTCAAAATCTGTCTCTATGCTACTATTAGATGAAGCAGGTCTATGTAACAATCATAAGTCAAACTATCGATGCTTTATTTATCAGTTCTAGTTCCCATGTCTTTTCTGCCATTTCTGCATTTAACACCAGATATAATGTTTCATTAATTTAAAATCTACCATAAAAATAGACCCGAATTTTCAAAGAATTTTTCTGTATCTTTAGAGTGGTGGACAGGCATGTGGGTTGCCAAGTTGATCCATCTATGAAGTTATGTTATGTTTGTTTAGAAACTGACATGTTGAACGAAGTAAACTTGTGTTGCAGTGTTATTTATTTCCTTTCGTCAGCCATTCGAACGCTGTTACGACGTGGGACGTTGCTTGTACGTGCAATGGGCTTGTCTTGTGTTAAAGTATACCATTTGGGTTCCTTAGTGGAAATCTTCAGGCCAAATGGAAATTTCATGTGCACCCAAATTAGTACTTTTTGGGAGAAATATGTATCCTATTTTGATGTCCCAAAAATAGTTGAGCTATTTGAAGATGATATATCTGCTCTACAATAATAAACAGTAAATGAAATCAAAAGCAGCGTTTAGAAAAATAAAAATACAAACAAGGTTGTAAGGAGCAACAAAAACGAGTAACTGTTTATCTACGAAGAATGACAGTTATTCCTACATATAGTTACCCAACAAGAGCTAAAGAAGGCTTTTACCCTCTAGAAAAAGTTGCGGCAAATGAAGAACCCTGCAACATTAATGGCCTATGGCCTCTATTCTGCTCTGAAAGCCTTCTTCACGGTTGATTCGCTTGATTTTGAACTTCAAAGTATTGGCTGGGCAAGCCAGATTTGTCATATCCAGGATTCTGACCAAATTGTTTCCGGGACATCCAAGTGCGCCTAGTCATTCTACTTACAATTGAGTATTGTTTAGAAATGTTGTCATTCTATCAGGTCGTTCTATGTAAGGCCTCCACCGAAGAATCCTCTTCTGACGGCGTTGAATTTAGATCAGGAAGCAAGAAACGTCTATCATGGTTTCAAACTGCCTTTAGTTCTTCAGAAAAATCCATCGGTGGATTCTCTTCACTTTTGGAAGGTGTAGGTAAAGTGGAATGAATTTGTTTGAGAGGAAAGGATTGTCGCTGGATGCATTTTCCATCCAGTTCGTCAAAATAGACACACCTAATTACCTTCAATCCTTTCGAGTTCTCATTTCTCGCTCTCTGTTCCACAAATGTTGTATGCGAAGTCGCTAATTCTTGCCGAATAAAAAAGATTAGCATAAAATAGGAAGGGTCACAATTATGAAAAAGACACGTGGACAGAGCAACAAGCACATACCTCCTCAGACAAACCCGTTCCTTCAGGAGCGAACTCTCCCCTTTAAGCTCAGCAAATGCTTGTAGCATATTAATCATCATCATATATTAAAAAATTTTCAATTACTCAATAAAAATCCTAGAAAGCATGTCTGTGGATTTCAACAGGCAAGCAATACAGGTGTATGAGATTTTTTTTAGTATTAAAATTAAATATATTTATGTGAATAATATTATAAATAATATATATGAATTTATAAAAATTCAAATCATTCATACATATGAGTTTACTTTGGTTTAATAACCTATTTTTCTCTCATGACCTTTATGCTAATTATATTTTGAAATTAAATTTTCACATGTGTTAGGAAAAAAGAAGACATGTTACATTACATATTTATATAATTGTATTATCTAAATTAGACATATTCATCAATATTTGAATTAAACCCAAAATTATAATTTTTAAATTGAGTTTTTAATAAAAATTTTATTAAAAAATATTCTAACATAACTAATTGAAAAAATCTAATATTCTATTATAATTTTATTATATTATTTGTTATGCATAAATAATGGTAATAATTTTTTATGATTCCATCTTAATATCATAATAAGATAGATCATTCAATTTAAGTTATGGTGGTTATATACTTATTTATTCATAACACTCCTTTTTGTATATTACAATTCTCCCAATTGACCATTCATAGTTTATAAGATATATATGATCCATAATGGTTAATAATAGTATTTTATAGAGACTTTCATGTTAATTTTAAAATAATAATATGTACATAGTTATAAGATGATAGAAAATATATAATTTATATTATAAATACATTAGTAAGTATAAAGTGTTATTACATTATACGTCGTCAATTATTATTAATAAAAAGTTATAAATAAAAATATCTAATCACATCAAAATGATTGATATTTTATACATGAACATGTAAATCATTATTTCTTTACAACTTTTTAATAATCTATTATAGGATTACTTTTGCACCTATTTAACATTTTAATTGCAAAACTAATATTTTGTATAATACAAGTTAGCAAATGTATTAAATTACCAATAACACAAGTATATAAAATTTTTCTTATTTCCTTATGTTGTTAGTTATTTTTAAAATATTGCATGAGACTAAGTTTCACTTTTATGTATGAAAATAACCTTAACTGAACACATACTGATATTAAATTTTTCTAAAATTTTCTTGATATTACTTTTCTAAAATAACATCATTCATTATGATATATAATAAAATATATTTATTTTTATCATGTAAAATGTCCTTCTTATATCTTTCATTATAAAATTCTTTAAAAAAAAAATCTTTGCTCTTACATAATATGCTTAAACTATTAATAGAAAGTAATATATTGTTAACATATATAGGTTGGAAAACAAATTTATTCCCACTAATCTTTTGACATATACCTCAATCAATAGTATTTTTTCTTACATTCAAAAGATATTATGATATTATTAAACTTAATATATTATTGTAAAAAACTAGTTTCAATCCATATCTTGACATCTTTAGTTACACACTATTTAATCCTTATCTTCTATGAAGAAGTAAAAACCTTTAGGTTAATCCAAGTAAATTTCCTATTCAAAATTTTTATTAAGAAAGACGACTTTCACATATATTTTTGGTATAACTCTAAATTATACTAAACTATCAATGTCATAATTGTCTTTAATAAATACTTTATGTAGTATGTAAAAATGAAACTAGATCCTTGTTGATTTTGTTATCAAAATTTTGACTTTTAAAAAATAAACCATATAATTATTTGAAATAGTCGATCTCTTTTTATTTTGAAATATTCTTAATATTATTTCTTATAATTTATTTACATTAATCAGTTGTGAGTTAGTTTCTTTAGGGAGTATCTTTCATCCAACTATATTTTTTAATTTCTTAAAGAACATTTGGTGTTATAGTAGACAAAGAAACTATTATTAGTAAAACAATATTTATCCTAATTTTGTTTATATCCACAACTTAACATTCATTACTTTTATTAACTTTGTTATTTTTAATGAATTTGATATTATTAGTTTCTACAATTTTTAAACTATGGTTATATACCCTTTAAACTTCTCTATGTAACTACTAATCATTTAAAAGTCTAATTTCCTTCGATGTGCAATTTTACTTTTGTTGGGTAAACCTTAAATATTAGGTGTTTTCAATTAGGTTTTCTTCCTATATATAGTTTAATATGAGTACTTTAAATTGCTTTACTAGAAATACTATTTAATAAATAGTTTGTAATCTTAAGTAATATATCCAAAAAAATATGGATAAAGAAGAGTTATTCATTTTCTGCTAATTATATCCATTATTATTTGATTATGTCTTTCTATTACACATTTTGTTAAAGTGTATCTGACGCAGTTTACTATATATGCATATGTCATAACTTCTAAAGAATTTAATAAATAGACTTGAATATTGCTCAAATCTTTGTAATTTTTTTATAATATTCACCATATTTATTAGATTTTACAATGTTTAACTTTTATTTAATTACTTTTAACCTCCCTAATATATTAAGGATATTCAATAATTAAAATTTTCATTAAGCAAATAGACATAACTATAATAGGAAAAAAAAATCTAGAAAAGTGATGAAATATAATTCATCATTGAGAAAGAGTGCCAAAAGGTCCATATATATTAGTGCTTATAATTTTAAGAAGCTAGGTGCTTCTTGTAGCTTCTTTCATGTTATGTTTGGTTTACTCATATTTAATGTAATCCCTGCACTTTACGAGATCAACAAAATTTAGATTTAAAAAAATGTCATTATTGACCAATCTCACTAATTTTTCTTTGAATAGATAATCCCAAAATTTATGTCATAAGAAAGACAAATTTTAATCCATTGTATTATGTGTAATTCCAATATTATGATGCACAGTAAGTAAAGATTTTTATAAACTTTAACATATTTCAATTAACATAATACATTACTAAGAATACATTAAGAAAACTTTTTATATTCATATATCAATTGAAACAATCAAACCCATGTATCATTATGAATGCACGAATAATATCATTGGAATAAAGTTACTAATTATTATAAGAAACTATAACTCAATTTGATTCAAAACATATTAAGATATTGAATTTACCTTTATTTTTTAACCAAATCGTATGTATCAGGTAATCTTTTTAATAGTATCCAATATTCTTTATGGAAGTGACATTTATTACCCTTTTGTTCTTTCTTTTCAGCCCAACTAACATAAGTAGAATCACTCATTTCTTTAATTGGTTGACTTGCACTTTCATTCCTCTCCTAGCTTTCTTATCCATAAGATTAATAAAGTAACTAATTTTCTCTTTCTTGTTTCCTCCTTAATAAGTATATTGATCAATTTAATAACTTTTCACCTTTTCCTTTTATAGTGTTGTAATAAATTTGAATTGACCCATACTTAATAGGCAATAAGTCCAAAATGGACTACATCAAAATGAGTCATCTATAATTAATTCTAAAGTCTTAACTTTTATTATAAAATTAGTTATCTCAATAATGTACCTTTGCATAATTCGTGACCCAATAAACTTTATGACCATGAGTTTTATCATAAGAGCACCATTGAATAACTTATCCATTGAATGGAACTATCTTTCATGAAATGCAAATATTCTTTTGCACTTTATGTTTTTGAAATAATTTGCTTAATTTTGTTGTTAACCATCACTTTTATAAACATAAAACTTAACTTATCGTTTTGTTTTTTTCATTTATGATCATCAATTTGACTGTTGCAATAACAATGACTCAAAGGACCATGTTATAGGGGCAAGGATTGTTTTCATGACTATTATACAACTCCTCTTCCTTCCTTTTTCTTTTTTTAAATTTGAAATTTTTAATTTAAAACCCAAAAACTTCTATAAATACTCCATTCTCCTTAACCCATTTTCACATTAGTCAATCTCTTTCTCCTTTTCACTTGCTAAGAATCTCTAAAAAGCATTCTCACTCAATTTTTAATTTTATAATCGATTACTTTATTTAGTTATTTATATATTTTTTTCAAAATAATTTTTGCAAGAATATTTTTAAATTTTTCAAAAACTATCTTTTCTTTTTTTTTTTTTAAAAAAAATTTATTTGCCTAGTTCAATATGCAATAACTAAGATAAGGGTAAGATCATTGAAGAAGCTTATATTCTTGCCTAGGGTTTCAATTTTTTAAACCTATAATAGAATATGTAAATAACTTAAGTTCTTTTTTTTTCCTATTCCTTTTCCATTAAGTGTTGAAAATTGAAGCTTTGAAAATTTCCAAGCTTTTTTTCTTTCTTTATTTGTTTTTTTTTTTTAAATAAAATAAGAGTTTTGTTTCTTTTTTTGAGAAAAAAGAAAAAAAAAGTGGTGAAATTGTAAATTGGAGGTTTAAAACTAAATTGAACTAGAATCAAAACCAAACCAAAACCTAAATCAAAATGCAAATTGAATTGGAACTAAAATTGTCAACTTGAACTTAATCAAAATCAAATAGCATGAAATGGAATCAAATTTCCTTCACGTGGATTGCACAAGTTTGTTATGAAGGTTGTATATGGGAGAACCTTGACATGTCAAGAAAAGTGCACAAAGTTAAAACTCTTGTTGCAAGGTCAGATAATTTACATTGAACTCTTTCTACTATCTTTGGAAGATTATGAGATTATTCTTGACATTGATTGGTTGTGAACCCTGAGAGATATTACTTTGAATTTTTCAAGCTAGTAATAGAGTTTTTACTAAATGAACATATAGTAAAGTTATAGGGAAGAGGCAGTGACAAAATTATTGCTATTATAAGTCACTTGTTAGAAAATATTATATGGAAAAAAGTTAGAATAAAGAAGATAGTTGATCAAGACAAGATGTCTAATCAAGACAAGTTTTTAGTTAGCCTTAAGGACAAGGTTAAATTGAAGGATGAGAGAATGATAAGATCATTTTAATTAAGAAATTATTATTATTATTTTATGCAATTTAATAGTTATCTTTTATTATTTTTGTATTAATAGACATAATTAATTTTGTATTCATAGATAGTCACGTTAGACTCTTTACATTATATTAATGTAATGTCTTATGGCTTATGAATTTAAGTAATAAAAATTATATCAAAATAACTTTATCTATTTGGATGTTGATCCCCTTAAAGTGATCAATCCCTTATTTATTTATTTTTGTAATTTTCTTATTTTAAATCCCTCAGTTTCCCATCATATGGCAATGCCCCTGATCATAGGACATGCAATAGACTGTGGTTGATACCTACTAGTGGTGGTGGTCAAGCTAAGTTAGATGATGTGTTGTAGCATATGAAAATGGTGATACTCGGTTAAGACCTTATTTGGATGGTCAACCTAAATATCATAGAGCATATGAATATATGAGAGTGGACCAATTATGATTAATACATAATATGGGTGGTCTACCTAATTATGACAACATTCATGACCATACAAAAAGGGTCATACTTTGGTTGATACATTGATGAGAACCATAACGATGATGACTGGAAAGCTCCAATGGATACAAGAGGTCCAATAACACAAGCTAATGATGTGAACCGTAGAGATGATGGCTGGAAGGCTCCAATGGATGCAAAAGGTCCATTTCACATTCCAGAAGGCCCAATAACACGAGCTAGAGCCAAAACAATTAAAGAAGCACTAAATGGGCTAATTAAGGACATTCAGGCCCACCAGTCTTCAAATGGTGCGAATTCAAGTTTGACAAAGAGTAGAAGCCTAATTAATATCATTGGAGTACTTGATAGCTCGTATCTGTCTCTTATACACATCTAGATGTGTATAAGAAACAGGATGAGAACCATAACGATGATGACTGGAAAGCTCCAATGGATACAAGAGGTCCAATAACACAAGCTAATGATGTGAACCGTAGAGATGATGGCTGGAAGGCTCCAATGGATGCAAAAGGTCCAATTCACATTCCAGAAGGCCCAATAACACGAGCTAGAGCCAAAAAAATTAAAGAAGCACTAAATGGGCTGATTAAGGCCATTCAGGCCCACCAGGCTTCAAATGGTGCAAATTCAAGTTTGACAAAGAGTAGAGGCCTAATTAATATCATTGGAGTACTTGATCTGTCTCTTATACACATCTAGATGTGTATAAGAGACAGCATTATACTCACCAGGAAGGTCCAACTTATAAGCATTGTCATTAATTCGTGCTACAACTTGAAAGAGACCATCTCCTCTTGGTTGTAGTTTTGAACGCCTTTGAGCTGGAAACCGTTCCGTGCGCATATGCACCCAAACCCAGTCACCAGGTTCAAATACCACTCTCTTTCGTCCCTTGTTAACTTGGGATGTGTATTCCTCAGTTCATTTTTCAATTTGTTGCCGCACCTTTTAATGCATTTTTTTCACCATGTCTGCCTTGCGTTCACCATCTAAGCTGACACACTCATTGATAGGTATAGGTACCAAATCCAAAGGCTGTCTCTTATACACATCTAGATGTGTATAAGAGACAGCCTTTGGATTTGGTACCTATACCTATCAATGAGTATGTCAGCTTAGATGGTGAACGCAAGGCAGACATGGTGAAAAAATTGCATTAAAAGGTGCGGCAACAAATTGAAAAATGAACTGAGCAATACACATCCCAAGTTAACAAGGGACGAAAGAGAGTGGTGTTTGAACCTGGTGACTGGGTTTGGGTGCATATGCGCACGGAACGGTTTCCAGCTCAAAGGCGTTCAAAACTACAACCAAGAGTAGATGGTCTCTTTCAAGTTGTAGCACGAATTAATGACAATGCTTATAAGTTGGACCTGTCTCTTATACACATCTAGATGTGTATAAGAGACAGGTCCAACTTATAAGCATTGTCATCAATTCGTGCTACAACTTGAAAGCTGTCTCTTATACACATCTAGATGTGTATAAGAGACAGGGTCTAGGGTTTGTGTTATTTCTGTCTCTTATACACATCTAGATGTGTATAAGAGACAGGAGTAGAGGCCTAATTAATATCATTGGAGTACTTGATAGCTCGTATTAAGCAATAGCATTCACTCCTAAACAAGAATGTATTTTCTATTGTGGAATTTTTCCATTGTTAGAAATTTCTCAAAATAAGGATTTGTCCTAAGTAGGAATTTGTTTCTCTTTAGGATTGCTATCTTTGCCTATAAATACCCTTGTAAGTTCTAAAGGATATACAACTTTGAGTGAAATAGAAAGTAAGGGTTTTCTCCCTCGGTTCTTTTGAGAACTAAAGAACTTATCAAGAGGTACTTCTTCTTGTGGCGTTCCAATCGACTTATCACTCCCAATTCCTCTCTATTCTGGAGTGTGGCGTCCATATCCTTCTTAAATACCCTAGTTTCGTGTTCCTTCACATGTTGGGTCTAGGGTTTGTGTTATTTAACTCTGATTTAGCTTTCCTGGTTCATCTTTGATTCCTTGTGTGCATTGGTTCCCTTGGGGTTTTCTGCATCAAAAGGAGTCAACGGATTAAAAACATATACAATTTCAAATGGAGAATAGCTAGTAGCAGAATGAACACTCCCATTATATGCAAACTCAACATGTGGTCAACAATCTTCCCATGTTTGCAAATTCGTTCGAATAATAGCACGCAACAGAGTAGAAAGAGTTCGATCAATCACCTCAGTTTGCCCATCAGTTTGTGGATGACAAGTTGTTGAAAATAATAGCTTAGTACCTAACTTTCCCCACAAAGTCTTCCAGAAGTAGCTTAAGAACTTTGTATCTCGATCTGAAACAACGCTTCGTGGCATGCCATGCAAACATACTACTTCTCTAAAGAATAAGTCAGCCACATTGTTTGCGCTGTCTCTTATACACATTTAGATGTGTATAAGAGACAGCCTTTAGGATTGCTATCTTTGCCTATAAATAGGCACCCCTTGTAAGCTCTGAAGGATATACAACTTTGAGTGAAATAGAAAGTAAGGGTTTTCTCCCTCGGTTCTTTTGAGAACTAAAGAACTTATCAAGAGGTACTTCTTCTTGTGGCGTTCCAATCGACTTATCACTCCCAATTCCTCTCTATTCTGGAGTGTGGCGTCCATATCCTTCTTAAATACCCTAGTTAGATGTGTATAAGAGACAGAGTTTGCAGTAAGTGTAGAGATAAGGGCATACCTGCGAGATAATGCATCCACTACCACATTTTCCTCCTTGTGGATCAGAAACTGATTGGTATAGAATGCTCTTTTGACATCGCTTTCTTTTGCATAGAATCTCTCTTTTCTTCACCTTTTCTTGTGTACCCACATTTTTTTTTTTTCTCTTTTCTCTTTTATCAATCTCTTTTTTCGGTTCACTCTCATTTTTAATCCTTCATTGATCCTCATAAGCTTGTTGAGGTGATAAGGGTACAAGAGTGACGAGTCTTTCATTCATTACAAAAGAGTATCGATTCTTGAAGCCATCATGCATAACTCATCTGTCAAATTGCCATGGTCTCCCTAATAGAATATGACCCGCATGCATAGGTACAACGTCACATAAAACTTCATCGTGCTACCTTCCGATAGAAAATGATATAAGAACTTGCTCATTTACCTTGACTTCCCCATTCTCATTCAACCACTGAAGTTTATATGGCCTAGGATGCTTCATAGTATGTAAATTCAGTTTCTCAACCATAGTTTTACTAGCAACATTAGTGCAACTCCCACCATCAATAATCATACTACATACCTTATCCTTGATCAGACACCTTGTCTGAAAGATGTTATCTCGTTGCACCTCATTTTCTTCCTTTACTTGCACATTCAATGCTCGCCTTGTGACAAGAGCTACACCATTAACTGGATACTCCTCTCCATCACTTTCAGCCTTTGATGATGGCAAAGAATCATCATCTGATTCACTTTCAGTTTCCACATCTCCATTACTTCGCAAGATCATTGCACGCTTATTTGGACATTGAGATGCAATGTGACCCCTGCCCAAACACTTAAAGCATTTAACATCTCTATTTCTACTTGCTTGGAGTTCGAAATTACCTGCCTCCTTGCTAGAACCCACATTCTTTTGCTTGGATAGCTCGGCTTTGGACTTGTAATTGGCCATATCCTCCCTTTTACTCTGATTTGGCTTCCAAGACGAGGTAGAAACCGAATTCTGAACAAACTGTGTGGAACCCTTTCGTTTAAGTTGCCTTTCAACTTTCATTGCCATGTGCACCATGTCTTCTAATTCCACATAATGTTGCAATTCAACCACATTTGCTATGTCCCTATTTAGCCCTAGTAGAAATTGAGCCATAGTTGCCTCTCTATCTTCTTCTACATTGCCTCTAATCATGGTAATCTCCATCTCCTTGTGGTAGTCCTCCACACTTTTGGTGCCCTGAGTGAGCCCTTGCAGCCTTCGGTACAACTCCCTGTAATAGTGATTAGGGACAAATCTCCTCCTCATAATAGCCTTCATGTCCTCCCATGTATCAATAGGCCGCTCGTGATTCCTTCTCCTAGTCAAAACAAGTTGATCCCACCAAATAATAGCATAATCAGTAAATTCAACTGCAGCAAGTTTTACCTTTTTCTCCTCGGAATAGTTGTGACAGTCAAAAACCAATTCAACCGACAGATGTCTAATCAAGACAAGTTTTAGTTAGCCTTAAGGACAAGGTTAAATTGAAGGATGAGAGAATGATAAAGATCATTTTAATTAAGAAATTATTATTATTATTTTTATGCAATTAATAGTTATCTTTTATTATTTTTTGTATTAATAGACATAATAATTTTGTATCATAGATAGTCACGTTAGACTCTTTACATTATATTAATGTAATGTCTTATGGCTTATGAATTTAAGTAATAAAAATTATATCAAAATAACTTTATCTATTTGGATGTTGATCCCTTAAAGTGATCAATCCCTTATTTATTTATTTTTGTAATTTTCTTATTTTAAATCCCTCAGTTTCCATCATAGCAATGCCCCTAGATCATAGGACATGCAATAGACTGTGGTTGATACCTACTAGTGGTGGTGGTCAAGCTAAGTTAGATGATGTGTTGTAGCATATGAAAAATGGTGATACTCGGTTAAGACCTTATTTGGATGGTCAACCTAAATATCATAGAGCATATGATATATATGAGTGGACCAATTATGATTAATACATAATATGGGTGTCTACCTAATTATGACAACATTCATGACCATACAAAAAGGGTCATACTTTGGTTGATACATTGATGAGAACCATAACGATGATGACTGGAAAGCTCCAATGGGACAAGAGGTCCAATAACACAAGCTAATGATGTGAACCGTAGAGATGATGGCTGGAAGGCTCCAATGGATGCAAAGGTCCATTTCACATTCCAGAAGGCCCAATAAACACGAGCTGAAGCCAAAACAATTAAGAAGCACTAAATGGGCTAATTAAGGACATTCAGGCCCACCAGTTCTTCAAATGGTGCGAATTCAAGTTTGACAAAGAGTAGAAGCCTAATTAATATCATTGGAGTACTTGATAGCTCGTATTAAGCAATAGCACTCACTCCTAAACAAGAGTGATATTTTCTGTTGTGGAATTTTTCCATTGTTAGAAATTTCTCAAAATAAGGATTTGTCCTGAGTAGGAATTTGTTCCTCTTTAGGATTGCTATCTTTGCCTATAAATAGGAACCCCTTGTAAGCTCTGAAGGATATACAACTTTGAGTGAAATAGAAAGTAAGGGTTTTTCCCTCGGTTTCTTTTGAGAACTAAAGAACTTATCAAGAGGTACTTCTTTCTTGTGGCGTTTCCAATCAACTTATCACTCCCAATTCATTTCGGTGTTAGGAAAACCCTAGATGTCCTCAATGAACTTTCTTCTGGCCACGCATGAAACGAGATGTGAGAGGATATGTGAGAAATGCATAACATGCAAACAGGCGAAATCTAGAGTTTTGCCCCATGGCTTGTATACCCCCTTGCCCATATAGTCATCCTTGGTTGATTTATCTATGGACTTTGTACTAGGATTGCCACGAACAAAAAGGGTAGAGATTCTGTATTTGTTGTTGTTGATAGATTTCAAAAATGGACACTTCATCGCATGCCATAAAACTGATGACGCAAACAATGTGGCTGATTATTTCTTTAGAGAAGTAGTATGTTTGCATGGCATGCCATGAAGCGTTGTTCAGATCGAGATACAAAGTTCTTAAGCTACTTCTGGAAGACTTTGTGGGGTAAGTTAGGTACTAAGCTATTGTTTCAACAACCTGTCATCCAAAAACTGATGGGCAAACTGAGGTGGTTAATCGAACTCTTTCTACTCTTTTGCGAGCTATTATTCAAACAAATTTGAAAACATGGGAAGATTGTTTACAACATGTCGAGTTTGCATATAATAGGAGTGTTCATTCTGCTACTAGTTATTCTCCATTTGAAATTGTATATGGTTTTAATCCGTTGACTCCTTTGGATTTGGTACCTATACCTATTCAATGAGTATGTCAGCTTAGATGGTGAACGCAAGGCAGACATGGTGAAAAAATTGCATTAAAAGGTGCGGCAACAAATTGAAAAATGAACTGAGCAATACACACCAAGTTAACAAGGGACGAAAGAGAGTGGTGTTTGAACCTGGTGACTGGGTTTGGGTGCATAATGCGCAAGGAACGGTTTCCAGCTCAAAGGCGTTCAAAACTACAACCAAGAGGAGATGGTCTCTTTCAAGTTGTAGCACGAATTAATGACAATGCTTATAAGTTGGACCTTCCTGTGAGTATAATGTGAGTGCAACATTTAACGTTTCTGATCTTTCCCATTTTAATGTAGGTGATGATTCGAGGTCGAATCCTTTTGAGGAGAGTGGGAATGATGAGAACCATAACGATGATGATTGGAAAGCTCCAATGGATACAAGAGGTCCAATAACACAAGCTAATGATGTGAACCGTAGAGATGATGGCTGGAAGGCTCCAATGGATGCAAAAGGTCCATTTCACATTCCAGAAGGCCCAATAACACGAGCTAGAGCCAAAACAATTAAAGAAGCACTAAATGGGCTGATTAAGGCCATTCAGGCCACCAGGCTTCAAATGGTGCGAATTCAAGTTGACAAAGAGTAGAGGCCTAATTAATATCATTGGAGTACTTGTGAGCTCGTATTAGCAATAGCATTCACTCCTAAACAAGAATGTATTTTCTATTGTGGAATTTTTCCATTGTTAGAAATTTCTCAAAATAAGGATTTGTCCTAAGTAGGAATTTGTTTCTCTTTAGGATTGCTATCTTTGCCTATAAATACCCTTGTAAGTTCTAAAGGATATACAACTTTGAGTGAAATAGAAAGTAAGGGTTTTCTCCCTCGGTTTCTTTGAGAACTAAAGAACTTATCAAGAGGTACTTCTTCTTGTGGCGTTCCAATCGACTTATCACTCCCAATTCCTCTCTATTCTGGAGTGTGGCTCCATATCCTTCTTAAATACCCTAGTTTCTGTTCCTTCACATGTTGGGTCTAGGGTTGTTGTTATTTAACTCTGATTTAGCTTTCCTGGTTCATCTTTTATTCCTTGTGTGCATTGGTTCCCTTGGGTTTTCTGCATCAAAAGGAGTCAACGGATTAAAAACATATACAATTTCAAATGGAGAATAGCTAGTAGCAGAATGAACACTCCCATTATATGCAAACTCGACATGTGGTAAACAATCTTCCCATGTTTCAAATTCGTTCGAATAATAGCACGCAAAAGAGTAGAAAGAGTTCGATCAACCACCTCAGTTTGCCCATCAGTTTGTGGATGACAAGTTGTTGAAAATAATAGCTTAGTACCTAACTTTCCCCACAAAGTCTTCCAGAAGTAGCTTAAGAACTTTGTATCTCGATCTTAAACAACGCTTCGTGGCATGCCATGCAAACGTACTATACTTCTCTAAAGAATAAGTCAGCCACATTGTTTGCGTCATCAGTTTTATGGCATGGATGAAGTGTGCCATTTTTGAAAATCTATCAACAACAACAAATACAGAGATCTCTATCCCTTTTTGTTCGTGGCAATACTAGTACAAAGTCCATAGATAAATCAACCCAAGGATGACTAGGTATGGGCAAGGGGTATACAAGCCATGGGACAAAACTCTAGATTTCGCCTGTTTGCATGTTATGCATTTCTCACATATCCTCTCAACATCTCGTTTCATGCGTGGCCAAAAGAAATTGTTCATTGAGGACATCTAGGGTTTTCCTAACACCGAAATAACCCATTAGACCTCCCTCATGAGCTTCCCTTACAACCAACTCCCTCAAAGAACTCATAGGCATGCATAAACGATTTTCCCTAAATAAGAAACCTTATGCCATAAACTTCTCAAAGCCTGACGTCTCACATGCTCCATAAACGTTAGCAAAGTCAGGATCATTCACATACAAATCCTTAATATGTTCAAATCCTAATAAGTTTGCAGTAAGTGTAGAGATAAGGGCATACCTGCGAGATAATGCATCCACTACCACATTTTCCTCCTTGTGGATCAGAAACTGATTGGTATAGAATGCTCTTTTGACATCGCTTTCTTTTGCATAGAAACTCTCTTTTCTTCACCTTTTCTTGTGTACCCCATTTTTTTCTCTTTTCTCTTTTATCAATCTCTTTTTTCGGTTCACTCTCATTTTTAATCCTTAATTGATCCTCATAAGCTTGTTGAGGTGATAAGGGTACAAGAGTGACGAGTCTTTCATTCATTACAAAAGAGTATCGATTCTTGAAGCCATCATGCATAACTCATCTGTCAAATTGCCATGGTCTCCCTAATAGAATATGACCGCATGCATAGGTACAACGTCACATAAAACTTCATCGTGTACCTTCCGATAGAAAATGATATAAGAACTTGCTCATTTAACCTTGACTTCCCCATTCTCATTCAACCACTGAAGTTTATATGGCCTAGGATGCTTCATAGTATGTAAATTCAGTTTCTCAACCATAGTTTTACTAGCAACATTAGTGCAACTCCCACCATCAAATAATCATACTACATACCTTATCCTTGATCAGACACCTTGTCTGAAAGATGTTATCTCGTTGCACCTCATTTTCTTCCTTTACTTGCACATTCAATGCTCGCCTTCTGACAAGAGCTACACCATTAACTGGATACTCCTCTCCATCACCTTCAGCCTTTGATGATGTCAAAGAATCATCATCTGATTCACTTTCAGTTTCCACATCTCCATTACTTCGCAAGATCATTGCACGCTTATTTGGACATTGAGATGCAATGTGACCCCTGCCCAAACACTTAAAGCATTTAACATCTCTATTTCTACTTGCTTGGAGTTCGAAATTACCTGCCTCCTTGCTAGAACCCACATTCTTTTGCTGGATAGCTCGGCTTTGGACTTGTAATTGGCCATATCCTCCCTTTTACTCTGATTTGGCTTCCAAGACGAGGGTGAAAACGAATTCTGAACAACTGTGTGGAACCCTTTGTTTAAGTTGCCTTTCAACTTTCATTGCCATGTGCACCATGTCTTCTAATTCACATAATGTTGCAATTCAACCACATTTGCTATGTCCCTATTTAGCCCTAGTAGAAATTGAGCCATAGTTGCCTCTCTATCTTCTTCTACATTGCTC
>CM038474.1:13101414-13190576 GCA_021464305.1 Kandelia obovata | reverse complement strand
TAATCATGGTAATCTCCATCTCCTTGTGGTAGTCCTCCACACTTTTGGTGCCCTGAGTGAGCCCTTGCAGCCTTCGGTACAACTCCCTGTAATAGTGATTAGGGACAAATCTCCTCCTCATAATAGCCTTCATGTCCTCCCATGTATCAATAGGCCGCTCGTGATTCCTTCTCCTAGTCAAAACAAGTTGATCCCACCAAATAATAGCATAATCAGTAAATTCAACTGCAGCAAGTTTTACCTTTTTCTCCTCGGAATAGTTGTGGCAGTTAAAAACCAATTCAACCATCTTCTCCCATTCTAGGTATACATCACGATCATTTTTACCTTGGAATGGAGGAATTGTCAATTTAATAGTGCCCAAATTATGGTCATAGGTGCCTCGTCTCCCAAATTCTCTTCGATCCCTTCTATCGTTAAGAGTTCTAACCACAGTAGTTTGATCATGAAATTCATCATCGTCTACATCATTTTCATGCTCATGGGCACGTCTCAACTGCCTTCTTGCTCTGGGAGCCTCATATTCCCCATGTCTCATTTGTAACTCTGCTATTGTATTAGCTTGCTCCTCCATCCTCTCCCGCATATCATCAAATCTGGTATTCATGCAATCAAATTGTTGTTGCATAGATCATGAAGGACACATCACCAGCTCCCTCCTGAGCTGCACCTTTGTCTTTGGACGTCATAGTATTAGTTTTACACAAAATAATTAAGGTACCTCACAGAACGCTCCCTCACGTGTTTCACTCAAAAGATCCCTCGTGTTTACACTCCTGATGGCTTTTCCTTTATATGAACTTTCTCTCTTTCCTTTTACCACTCAGATTTCCCCTTTCAGCTCTATAAAGAACTAAACAACATAAATCAAGAGTATTGATTCTGAACAAAATATGACAAATGAAATAGAGTTGAACAATTTGGAGAACAAGTAATGAAAAGGGAAAAAGGATATCAAGGCAAACGAATTTAATGAATTAAACTCACAAAAGTCAGGACTTGAGTAGTTAATCCTTACTTCTTCTTTCTTTTCTTTTTTTTTCTTTTTTTTTTTTTCATTGATCCTTTTTTTTTATTAACACGAAATAAGTATAAAATACTTACATGCCACAATTGGAATTGGAATTGGCACGTTTATGAGCTTAACAAACAAACAAACTGAGAAGGATTGCAAACAAACTGTTTTGTGTGTTTGAATAGTAATGCACAAACTCAATCGAAATAAATAAATCACAAGGTAGAAAATTGAAGGGTGAATGAGTTCAACCTGATTTAGAAACAGGCTCTGATACCAACTGATGCGGAAAACCCCAAGGGAACTAACGCACACAAGGAATCAAAGATGAACCAGGAAAGCTAAATCAGAGTTAAATAATACAAACCCTAGACCCAACATGTGAAGGAAGACGAACCTAGGGTATTTAAGAATGATATGGACGCCACACTCCAGAACAGAAAGGAATTGGGAGTGATAAGTCGATTGGAACGCCACAAGAAGAAGTACCGCTTGATAAGTTCTTTAGTTCTCAAAAGAACCGAGGGAGAAAACCCTTACTTTCTATTTCACTCAAAGTTGTATATCCTTCAGAGCTTACAAGGGGTGCCTATTTATAGGCAAAGATAGCAATCCTAAAGGTGAACAAATTCCTACTTAGGACAAATTCTTATTTTGAGAAATTTCGGGCAATGGAAAAATTCCACAACAGAAAATACACTTTTGTTTAGGAGTGAGTGCTATTGGTTAATACGGGCCATCAAGTATATTAATTAGGCCTCTACTCTTTGTCAAACTTGAATTCGCACCATTTGAAGCCTGGTGGGCCTGAATGTCCTTAATCCTGTCTCTTATACACATCTCATCTCTACCGTTCACATCATTAGCTTGTGTTATTGGACCTCTTGTATCCATTGGAGCTGTCCAGTCATCATCGTTATGGTTCTCATCATGTATGGATTCCATAAAGTGTAAGCAAACCAATAAAGGTACTAAAGGTGCCGAGAAAAGTTTAGAAATTCTTGAGAAGCATACAAATATTTGTGGACCATTTTTCAGTCCTTGTTTTAATGGTCAAAGATATTTTATCTCATTCATTGATGATCATACAAGATTCATATATCTTTAGTTATTGTTTGACAAAGGTTAAACATTAAATGCTTTTAAACTTATAAGGCTGAAGAAAAGAAACAAAAGGATAAAAGGATTAAAATTGTACGATCTAAAATGGGTGTAGAATATTATGAAAGGTACACAAATATAGGGTAAAGAAAAGGTCCATTTATGAAGTTCCTTAAGCAAAACGGTATTATTGCATAGTATACCATGTTGGGTGCACCTTAACAAAATGGTGTACTTGAAAGAAGGAACCAAACAATTAGGGTGAGAAGCATGATTAGTCATTCTAATCTCATTAAGTTTATAAAGTGAAGTCTTGAAAATTATAATGCCTATCTTAAATAGGATTCCCTCAAATGTTGTTCCTAAAACTCCTTTTGAGTTATGAAATGGATGAAAACTATGTTTAAGCCATATGTACACAATTAGCAGTTATTTCACTAACTATACGATCAATTATAAGAGACATAGATTTTATTGTCTTTTAAATACACCTATAATTATTGAATTTAGGAATGCAAAATTTCTTAAATTTTTTTAGTTTAGTGGGAGTAAGTTTCCTCACAAAGTTCAATTTAAGAAAAGTTGAAACTCAATTAAGTATTTTATAAACTCTAGAAATTTGGATGTTCAAGAAAATTTACATAATGAAGAACAATTAACTTGAAATCAAATTTCAAATGTAACACAAGCAAATGTGGAAGTTATGGACCATAAAATGAAAGGCTTTAGAGATCCTCAAGAATAAGGGAATTTGTAATTCCTGATGATTATGTTATATATCTTCAAGAGATTGATACCAATATAAAAAATGATCCTTAAACATTTTTACTAGCCATGATATGTGAAAAAAGTTAAATTATAGTCTAATTCCTTGAAAAAAGAGATGGAAGCTATGATAAATAATCAAGTTTGGAACCTTGCTAAATTACTAAAAAGAACAATAGCCATAGGTTACTAATTTGTTTATAAAATTGAAAGGGACTTATCTAGTAATGTTAAATGGTACAAGGCTAGACTTGTAGCTGAAGGTTTCACTCAACAATATGGCATTTACTATTATGAGACCTTCTCTCTAGTCTCAAAAAAGGATTCATTCAAAGTGATCATGACTTTAGTGGCTCATTTTGAATTAGAGCTACATTACATGGATGTGAAAGCAATTTTCTCAAATAGAGATCTTAAGGAAGAAGTATATATGAGTCAACCTGAAGGTTCCACTATTAATAAGAAAGTCAACTAATAGGTAAGCTTAAGAAATTAATATATAGGCTCAAGCAAGCCATTTGATAATGGTATATTAAATTTCATAATATCATAATCTCATATGGATTTAAAGAGAATATTGTGGATTAATATATATACTTAAGGTTAATGGATGCAAGTTTATTATTTTAGTCATATATATTAATGATACCTTACTTATAGGTAATGATTTTAGGTTTGCAATATGAAACTAAAAAATTTCTCTCTCAAAACTTTGAAATGAAGGATATAGGTGAAACTTCATATGTTAAGGTATAGAAATTCACAAAGATAGATTCCAATAAATGTTAGGACTATCTTAGAAGGTATACATTGAAAATGTTTTAGAGAGATTTAAGATGGAAAGTTATTCTTTAGTTGTAGCACCTATAGTCAAAGGGGAAAAATTTAGTCTTACTTAATGTCCTCAAAATGACTTGGAATGAGAAAAGATAAAATGCATACTATATACATTTACAATTGATAACCTTATGCATAGGTTTGTACTAAACCTGATATTGCATTTATAGTAAGAATGTTGTCAAGTTACCAAAGTAATCTGGGGCAAGATCATTGGAAAACTTTCAAAAAGGTCATGTTTTATCTATAAGGTACCAAGGACTATCGACTTACATACAACATATTAACCACTCAAAAGTGGTTAGGTATTTGGATGCTAATTTTGTTGGTTGTGTAAATAGTAAAAACTATATTATTGGATATATTTTTATGCATGTTGAAGGTACTGTATCTTAAAAAAGTATCAAGCAAACCATTATTGCTTCTTCCATTATGAAAGTGGAATTTATAGTTTTCCATAAAACTACTATATAGGTTTTATGGTTAAGAAAGTTGATTAAAAAATTGCATATTGTGGATTCTATTTCTAGACCACTTAAGGTATATTGTGATAATTTAGTTGTAGTATTTTTATCAAAGAAGAACATTAGTTGAAGACAAAACAAGCATATTGATATTAAGTATTTAATTATTAAAGATTATATTAAAGAGTAAGCAATTGTTATAGAGCATATTAGTACTCAACTTATGGTTATTGATCTTAGGACTAAAGGATTGCTAGCTAAGTCATATAAGAATCATATTGAGCATATAATACTAGTTAGCTCTAATTAGTTTCTTTTACAACTATGCTTTCTTATGTTTTGGCTTTATGAAAGACCTATTCAACTTTATGTAGACCAAGAGGGAGAATGCTATAATATCTCTCAAATGGTCCACATGAAAAAGGAATAAATATTACTTAAGGTGATGATTAAGTTGTAAATTAAGTTGTAACTATCCATTGTTAATAATAATAATTAAATCATTCTTAATGAAAATTAAGTTTGACTAGTTAAACTTTTCATTCTAGGAATATCAAAGGGCTTATCTTAATGGAAGAAAGCCACAAGGTAGTAACAGAAGGGTCCTTAGGCTAGCTTATATAAGGAAACCTATATAACCATTAACATTAAGCTTCATGTTAAGCATAAGGTAATAGGCTAGAAGACTAGTCAAAGTTTTTGCAATGATATTAACATTTATGGTTGCGTAAATATATTGACAAAGCACCTATTCTTAATTTTTATTTTTCAAATATAAGAAACTAAACCATACGTGCAAGAATTGAATTATGGAATATAATTTGCAAGAATAGTTTAAAAGAAAATTTCCATTTGTCTCATTTTCACTTTGCATTTTTTGAATTCAACTCCTAATGGGAAATAGTTGTCTAATTAATATGAAGAATATCATATGTAATTTTTCCTTTGTAAATTAATTGTGCTTGATGGAGCTTAATATGGACAAATCAAATTTAGGTTGTATTAGAAAAATTCAATCATCTTATTTGTGCTCTCTTAAATCGAATGTAATTAGTTCAAATGTTAGGCAAAATATTACTTTTCTATTTAGTATTAAAGTTTTATTTTGTCATTTTCTTGCAGCAAATAAAGTAGTAAGGACAAAAACATCATGTCTAGGTTTGCTAGAGCTCAATCGTACAACCTCTAAGTTAATTCATCCTGCTACATAAAGTAGAAAAAAAATGATGTTATGACACCTTTTTAGTTATTGAACGTTGGAAGGGAAACAAAAAAAAAAATACATAGGCTTATGCTGGACACCAATAAACAATGGTTTAGGCTTATAATTAAACAAAATTTTGGCCCATGATAATATATTTCATGCAATTATATTTTAGTTTAATTAAAGTAATGCAAATTCATATTAATTTCAAAATAAGGCCCATGATTATTGATTGTCTAATTACAATAGTTATAGAAAACTAAAGATATGAATAGTAAGGTTAAGATCTAAATGTGGACATTATAGCTAGGTAATCTTAGATTGAGAATTAGTCATAGTAGTCATTCATTGAGAATCACCTTTAATATGATCTTTCTTGATGGTGGTCCATGGAAGAACACCAATATTGACTCATAAAAATTTAACCAGTGTTATGGAGAGGCTTAGGGAGTGCATAAGCAAGCTGATCAGCAAATGAGACATAAGACATGCAAAGTTCACCATTTTATACTTTATCCCAAACAAAATGAAAATCAATGGCATTGTGCTTCATGTAAGAGCGAAATACGAGTTTGGAAAAAAGATAGGAAGCACCAACATTGTCACAGTAAACAATAAGGATAGTGGGAAGGGTGGCTCCCAAATCATGAAGTAAGGATTGGATCCAAGTCATTTCAGAGGTGATGGAAGTGATAGCTCGATACTCAACTTTAATGAAAGACCGAGCAACTGAGCATTGCTTTTTGGAGCTTTAAGAGATAACATTATGACTAAGAAACACAACATGAAACTAGTTAAGGTACAATTATAAAGATTTCCTACCAAGTCTACATCCAAGTATTTATGAAGTAAAAAAGGAAAGTTATGACAAAGAAACAAACCATGAGTAATAGTGCCACAAAGATAACAAAGAAGTCGTTTGATTGCTAACCAGTGAGACAATGTAGGGTGATGTATGAATTGAGTGAGCTTGTTAACTATGAAGGATATTTCAAGATGAGTTAAAGATAAATGTTATAGGCCTTCAACAGTTGCTCTATATTTGATGGTATTGATTAAAGTGCTACCATAAAAAAGTTTGGTAGTAAGCATATTTGTCTTTTCCAAGAGATCATAAATGTGCTTTTATTGGGAAAGAAGAATTTCTAAAGGAGTGGTAATGACTTCCACACCTAAGAAGTAAGATATTAGACCAAGATCCTTGATGGAGAACTTGGTAGCTGGAGTTGATAAGTATGTTATGTGCTTTATATTTATTCCCTTAAATTTAATCTTTTTAGTGAATTTTCATCCTAAATGTACTTATTTGAGTTGATCTTATGTTTTGGAAAAGATTAAATGTATTGGAGCAATTTGGAAGCTTAAAGATGCAATTTTGAAAAAAAATCTAACCATTGGAGGTTATTTCGAGAATTTGACATTCTAAATATTATTGGATGAATTTAGCACTTTTGAGAATATAAAATGTCAAAATTTTTTCTCCCTTAATTCTGAGTTTTTTATACTTATTTGAGTTTAATTGGACTCATTATTCTGATATTTTGATTTAGGATACAATTAGACGTGTTAAGTGCAAAACAAAGTTAATTAGACAATTTTGGATAGTTTTCACACTATTTCATAATTTAAGCATAACTCTCTTGTCCAAACTCTGATTGAGATGATTTAAGATGCTATGGAAAGTCCAGGAAGAGATCTATAACATTTGTGTTTTAGATTTTGAGAGATACATGTTGTATTAAAGCTGAATTTGGGCCTCAATTTGCTACATCATGATTCTAGAACGTTCCATATCTTGCAATTTTAATGTGTGAATTTGAAGACTCTTATTTTAGAAATTTTAGCGGATTAAGTTCCAAGAGAAGAAACTTTTTCATCTATATTAGGGACTTATTTTATTTTCAATATATTTCCTTAATTAGACAAACTTGAATTTTGTTAAGAAGTTTTTTTAAAGGTTTCTAAAACGACCATTAGCCTACAAAAGGCAGAGGCTAACAAAGAGGACACACCATACCACAAAATACAACACACACACACCTTCCACCTCTCTTCCCTCTGGCCTATTCCCTCTCTTTCATGTTAACATCCATGTCCCTGCATGACCAACTTTTTATAGTTGGTCAAAGGAAACAGAAGCCTAAGGGTGAATAACTGTGAGATATAATTTGTATTTATTGTTTGATTTATATCTTGAGTATCATATGTTCTTTTATTTATATATTTTATGATTGTCTTAAATTTATTGCTGGGAGGCCTACTAGTCAGTTAATCATTATAAGCTATTACTAGGTTATATATCAAATTCATAATTTTTTAATCCCTCTAATTTGTAAAGCAACTAAGTTTGATGATTTGCTATGTAAGAGATTATTAGGTCTTAGGAAGGACTACAAATAGACTAAATACGAATGTGTGTGCTTGTGTTGTCTAGCCTTACCAATCTTTCTAATTCCTAAGGTTGCCATAGGATTAAACCTTTAGTGCTTGTCTTTTGGTTGTTTGGTGATTAAGGCTAATTAGACCGAGTATGTTCTAATTAATTATAAATAAGGAAGGAAAGAAAATTGGTTCCATAATGAATATTCAAAATATGTATTGATATATTTGTATCAATGATCAATTGTGAATTTCCTATAGTGGATGTTGACTTAAACCAAGGATTATCTTTGATTAAACTTAACATTTTACTTTGCATTATTTTCTTAATTGTTTTAGTTTTCTTAGATTAATTTTGTTATATTCAAAACACTTCTTCCTTGTTTATCGTAACATAAGATATCACTAAGTACTCGCCATGGGATGATTTGTACTCACTCTACTGCATATTTTCAGGAGTACAAGTTTTACTTTTTGGTGTTTCCAACAACACACCAAGCACCTTTAAGATTATTAAAGTAAACATCATCAGCTTTCTCAAATGGGCTTATTTACAAAGATCCAAGAAGAATTAGGCTTAAATATATGTGTCCTTAATCTAACTAATTGGTTGTTTTAAGCTATCATAATTTAATTAAGGGTTGTTCTCCAAATAAACTAAGGTATCTAAAGAGGAAGTATCCATCCTTTTGGAGTTATAAATAGACATTTTAGGGTGCCAAAAACCTATACATATGTAGACCTCTCATTTCTTTCTTTTTTGTGTACATGGCCATAATACATAATGTTAAGGTTTTATTTTTAATTAAAAGGATTAAAGTCATTGGAGAAAGCATTATGAGACTTATTGGTATTTTTATTTCAAATATGATTATTTACTTTGAATTTTCATGTTTTTCTATCATAATTGTTTATGATTGCATTATTTGTTTGCCAAAATGTATATTAGATAATTATACTTTATGATCTAATGAGTGTTTAGAATTCAAATATATAATTGTTTGATAATTTTAATACTAAATAGCAAATAGAAATTGATAATTATGGTCAATTTTTTGTTTAATTTCTATAGTAAACATGGTCTAAAATCAAACAAATTAGCTTGTGAATTTGTTGTTTAGATTTGGCTTTCTTATCTTAATGTTGTCAATAAATTATATGTAAAGAGCTTATCTTAGGTAGTTTAATTGATAAAAGATTAATTGAAGAGCTTGTCTCAATTAACAATGAAGAAAAGATTTAGAATAATAAATTCTTTATTCTAAACCAAATATTCAATTAAAGAATTGATGATCTTCAATGTCAATGATCAATGTGTGAATACAATGGTGTAAATATCCTTATTGTTGAATGTGGGTTCATCTATTAATTTTATTTACAATTAATTTTTTTTTGATTTTTATTAGTTTAATCAAAACTAAATTCTTGTTTATTTTCTCTTTTATTTGTGTGAATTCAATAAGATTTGACCTCTACTCACCCTAATTGAAAACTTATTAACTAAGTGATTTAGAGTAATTTTGATTTATTTAACACTAATTAAGAGCACATGCAAATCTTTGAAAGAGAGCTTCTTCATTTCTATAAGAATCAAATCATCAACATATACTAAAAGAAACATAATGAGATGATGTTGTTGGAAAATAAATAGAGAGGTATCAGATTTGGGATTGACACACCCAAAGGAGAGTAAGAATTGGCAAAGTTCAAGGTACCATGCTTAAAGGGCTTATTTGAGGCCATAGATTGCCTTTTTAGATGACATATATGATTGGGAATGGCTTGATTCATAAAGCCAGGGGGTAAAGACATGTAGACTTCCTCACATGCAAGAAGGCATTGTTGACATCTAATTGTTTTAAAGGCCAACCTTAAGTTGGTGCAAGACACAAGATGAGACTAATTGTAGTGGGCTTAATGATAAGGCTAAAAGTTTCATGAAATTTAATACTTAGGCATTAGTGGAAGCCTTTGGCAACAAGGTGGGCCTTGTAACAATTAACTGATCCATTGAAATGATGTTATACTCAAAGGACCCATTTATAACCCATTAGACTTTAAGAAGGATGCATAGGCACTAATTTCGAGATACAATTGTATAAAAGGGCATAAATTCAACATATATGGCCTCTCACCATTGAGGATGTTTAAAGGCTAGAGTGATAATAATAGGAATAGTAAGAAGATAAAGAGCATGAAGGAATGTATAAGTGAGCTTTTAAATTGGTTTATGTATGTTGTTGTTGGCTCTAGTTTGCATTTCTAAATGAGGAAAGAGCTACAAGTAGAGATAGGAAGGTAATTAAGGTTAATCAGTTGGTAAACAAGCAAAAAGAGACATTAAAAGAAGGAATAAGAGTAGCTAAACCTTGCAAGTCACTACAAGATTACGGAGGGCCATAAGGTCAAGAATGTAAAGTAAGATTGTGAGGGCCATAGGGTTGTAGCCAAGAATAACAAAGGCACACAAAAACTTTTAGTTTGAGATAGTTAAATGGCTAGCCAAAAAGTTTTTTAAAGGAGGAATTCATTGTAAGAAGAGGTTTAGGCAATTGATGTATAAGGTAAACAATGGTTTGAAATGCATAGGACTAAAATGTAAGTGACATGTGGAAATCGTGAAGAAGGACCAAAGAATTTCTATTAAATAACAATGGTGACATTTAATAAAAATATTAAGTGGCAAGGATAGATTTTAGGGGAATACACTTGCCACTATTATCTATATAGAGGTGACAATTTTCTTTCTATTCCTAATCACCAAGTAGCAATTAACAGTATGAGATTATGGACAAGTTTTCTTTTTATTGTTATGAATAACTCAATGTAAATTAAATAATCCAAGATTGTGTGATTGTTGCTTGAATGAATGTATTTTTCTGACTCTTAAACTACTAGTATATAACTCTAGAGAACTTATTAAAAGGGTATATTAGTTAAAATCTAAGTGGAGAGTATGTTCTGCTTAGTGAATATCTAAAAGAAAATTTAGGTAATAGAGTTTGTTGTTACCTAGGGTTAATAGTTTTAACAAAATCAAGACAACAATATGCATAATTAATATCAAATATCATAATTATGAATGAACTTGAAACTAAAATTTTGTTGATGAATATTTTTATAATTTTTTTGCTTAATCAAGTTATTTACTTTAATTATTTTAAGGTTAAAATTTAATGTTGCCTTCTTATTCATATTAATATCTTTAAGTTTTATTTATTTGGCATTGAATTGATAACACTCTCTATAAATCGATTCTTATTAACATTATTTACCACTGCATAATTGAGAATAAGGTACTTAATTTTTGTAGTCATGACAACAGATTCCAATGTTATAAAGAATATGGAAAAAGAAAATGCAAATAAAGTCATTAATCTTAATAATGATGATGACCACTATATGACTCCACCTACTCTAAATTGATCTACTTTTAATGGTTCAAAAAGTATAAAGACACCAAAAGTGAAGCAAGTGAAGTAAACATAAGTTCCACAACTAGTGAATATGTTCACTAATTTTGGTGACTTTTTGTAAGACATAAGGTATTAATTTAATGTCTTAACCATCACATTAACACTTGTTGAATAAGTTTATTCAAATAAGAGGTTTTACAAATATCAAAGCTTGGTGAGTGAAAAATTATAGATTTATTCATTTTCACATTTAGTTGTTTTTAATAAGTTTTATATCTATTTAAAATGATTAAAATATATTTTGTGATTTAAGTATGTTTTGGAAAATTTTTGAGAATTTATATTTTTGGTAGGCAAAATTTCAACATTTTACTGTTCTAACCTTTGTCACTTATTACAAATTTTACATTGACTTAAAGGGTCAAATTAGAAAAGTGGTCTTCCATGAAGTTGTACAAAGCATCTTAAATATTCTAAATTGATGTCATGAATTTAAATTCAAGTTCATTTAGTCCTTAAAATATTACTTCAAAGACACTGTAAAAACTAAATATTTAAATGGACAGAACTTGAGCTTCATACCTAAAAATTGGGTGATTAAAAAACCAATATTGAAATCACATTTTGGCCTACAATTCTTATAAAGGGAAGACAATTAATCCAATATTAGTTATTTAATAGTCCAACAATAGTTGAAAACTAATTTAGATTATATTTGTTTAGAAATTAGTTTGGAAGTCATTATAAGAATTTTGTCATAGTTAAGCAAATGAGTTTATTATAACTTAAGAGTTTTTAGGAGTACCCTACAATTTTCTTATGTCTACTATATAAAAAAGTTTAATTTATAAGTACACATAATTTGTGTTTTTTAATAATTTTAAGATATTTCAAAATGTTTGGTATTTTAATAGAATAGATTATTTCATTATGTTGTTTTCTTTTTTAGTAAAATTGTTTGAGTTGTTCTAATTAAATTATTGAATGATTGTTCAATTAATTTGGTTAGAACCACATAATTGATTGAACAATGATCGATTGCTAAAATTAAGGGTTGTGATTCATATTCATCTTATTCCTAATCGCCAAGTAGCAATTAATAATAATGGATTATGAATATGTATTCTTTTTAGCATTATAAATAACTCAATGCAAGTTAAACAATCCGAAGTTGTATAATTATTGCTTGAATTAACTTATTTTCTTTATTATTAAGGTTACTAATATATAGTTTTAAACAACTTCTTTTAGGGGTATAATAGTTATAATTTAAGTAGATAGTTTGTTTACTTAGTGAATATTTAAGTAAGTAAGAATTTAGGTAATAGAGCTAATTGTTCTAATTGAATTAAAATAATATTCTAGATAATTGAAAACATCATATACCATAGTTACAAATTAACTTAAAACTACAAGTTGTTTTGTTTACTTTAATTATCATGAAGTCATAATTTAATTGGTCTCTCATTCTTAATAGTGTTATTATATTAAGTTCTTTGGCATTGAATTAATATCACTCACAGTAAAATCAGTCCTTATTCACACTATTTACCATTACTTGATCAAAAATAAGGTAATTAATTTTTGTAATTGTGACAATAGTTACAAAGTGGTAAAGGAAATTACTATTCTTATAATAGAGCCAAACAAACCAGAAGTGTTCTATCAACCATATAACAATCTAAGAAAGCTATATGTGCTTAATTTTCTCTATCAAAGTGGTATTACATCTAATTTAAGAAATGTTTAGATTGAATTATATTATCGACATTTTTTTTTTCTTTCCTTTCCTAGATTTGAGTCAATTTAAATAATTATGATGTGAAGTACATTTGAAACATCATTCTTACATAATTTAATAAAGTGAAATTTGACAAATTTTTAAGATAAAAGATGCATAAATGAGATGGAAAAATTTTTTAATATAATGGAACAAATAACAAAAAAAATGAATTTCATTTTAATTTTGAATAATACCAAAAACAAATAACTACAAAGGAAATTTGATTTTATTTTAGAATAAACCAAATATGTTTTAAAATGACTGTTTTGTTTCCAATTTCACTTGATTTTGATTCCAATTTTGGTTATGGTTTTAGACTATTAACCGAATGCCTCTTTACTTAAAGAGGAATACTATCTTAATAAGAAAACTAAAGCTAATTATAATTTTTTCTTATTACTCATTAAGCAATGTTTAGTATTTTGCACATAACATTTGCTACTCATATCTAAATTGAGTTATTTTTATAGCCAAAAAATGTTAAGAGATAGAGCTAAGAATTTCTATGACGCTAAACTTTGATTTATTTTCTAAAAGAGGCATATGTGAACCACAAATTAAAAGTTAAAAATTGTTTAAAAGTTGACTAAAGATAAAAAAAAATCCTAATTAAGAAGAAGGACTAACACACTATAAAGGAAGCATAAAAAAGATCAAAACATACACAACTAGGTAGAAAAGAAGAAGAGAGAACCGTTCACTGAAGGAGGAGAAACTTAAAGAGAGCAAAAGAAGAGGAGTGATGACATCTTCACATAAGCGATTATAAAATTGATTCATAATTATATTTAATTAAATTTTTTCTTATTTTGAATGTTTAGTTTAGTTTTTATTATTTTATGATGAACTAATTTTTTAGCTAGGGCTATGGTATAGTTTAACCATAGTTATATAGTTTACTTCACTTTTATGCTACTTAAGATTTTCTTTTCATGGTCAGTGCGTGTTATTATGCTTAATGCTTTAAAAAGTCTAATCATCTTTGAAATTGATTTGATTTGCATAGTCAAGAGCAAAAGGAGATTTCTCACATTAAATTAAATAATATATATCATAAATTGAATGAAATATAAAGATGTACAAATATAATTTATATTCTACTAATTGATGGATTTTAAAACTCTTAAATCTTTTTATGTTTCACAATTGATATTTCTATTTCTATTTTATTTTTTCTTATTTAGTTTTCCAAATTTTGAAATCAATCTTCTAAATAAAGTTAGAATTAATTATTATTTTAGTACTTGTTTGCTTTTAATACTTGTGGGATGATATTTATTCACTATTTATATTACATGAGCAACTAGTTGACTTACTAATAGTTATCTGTATATATCATAATAATTTTGATTAGTAATAATATTATAAATTTTAAGATTTATCTCACATTCATTATTGAAAAAATTTGAACCAAATCATTAATATTTGATATATTTTAAAAATTATATGTTAATTAAATATTAAGAAAATAGTGTAAAAAAATAATTATTATTCATGAATAAAAGTAGATAAAATTAAAAATTTGGACTTGGGTTTGGTTTAAATTTGCTCAAGTTATTACAGTGTTTAGGTTGCTTGAGTTTGGGTGTTAGGTCATTTGGAATTTAGGTTATTTGCAATTCAAATTATTTAAATTTTAGATCATTCCAAATTCATGTTATTTAGGTTTCAAGTTACTTCGAAAAAGGGTTATTCAAGTTTTAACTTATTTTAACTTCAAGTCAAATCCAGTTATTTTAACTTCGGGTCAAATCAAGTTTTAAGTCATAAACATTTTCATCAAAGCAAGTCAGGTTGAATCAAGTCTTTAGTGAGTTAAGTCATATTACTCAGGTTAGCTTTTGCCACATTTAGGTTATTTAAGCATTCGATTCACTTGCTAATAGTTATTTGAATGCACCACAACAATTTTGATTAGTCATAATATTATAAATTTTAAAATTTCTCACATTCATTATTGAAAAAAATTCATACTAAATCATTAATATTTCATATATTTTAACAATTATATACTAATTCAAATATCAAGAAAATAATGTTAAAAAATAATTATTATTCATAAGTAAAATTAAATCTAATAAAAAAATAACTTTTTAATTAAAATATATCCAAAACATTTAATTCTTATTAAAATGAATTAAAATTTGGACTTAGGTTTGGTTTAGGTTTTAGGTCATCTCAAATTTAGGTTATTCATATTTCGAATTATCTAGATTTTGGGTCACTTCAAATTCAAGTTATTTGGGTTCCAAGTTGCATTTGATGCAAGTTGTTCAAGTTTAGATTATTTTGATTTTGGATTGAGTTAGATTATGGGTCATTAACTTTTAACTCAAAGCAAATCAAGTTAAGTCAAGTCTCAAATAGGTTAAGTTAGGTTACTTAGGTTAGCCTTTTCCACCTCTAGATTAGATTACTTATTGAAGGATTAGCAAAAGGAATGAGGTTTTGATTTGTTATTATATTCTACCATTTGGACTTTTCCTTTTTTAATGTTACTAGCACCAATTTTCTTAGATGCTACAGACTTGATGGGAGGATCAATAATTTTTCCTTTTCTAATGCCCTCATCAATTCTTTTATTTGTGATTAATAGTTTAGCAAAGCTTCCTCATATGCTTCCTATAATTTTTTCATAGCAAAGGGCATTTAAGGTACTAAAGAAATAGAAATTAGTTGTCTTTCTCCTAATGATAACAAAATTAGTAATTAAAAATTTAGTTGAAAAGGATGAAAATTACTAACATTATAAAAGCCATGAGGAAGTGGGGAATATAAAGGTTATTTTATAATTATAATGGATATTGATTCTTTAACAAGTAAATCAAATTTGCAATCAATAAGGAATTACCTCCTTAGCATAAAAGTCCCCCTGACCTTTTCTAAAAGAGAATATTCCTACTACCTATAATGCCCCCAAGCCCCCTACCCCTAATTAGTGTGCATTATGAAGTTGTCCCCATTCCAACATAAAGGATCTTTTTGTTGTAAAAGTAATATTTGATTAAATATTATATGAAGGGTAAACACATAATTTTTCTCCATATAAAAGTTGTATTATCTCCTTGTATAAAAAGACATACTTATTATGTAATTTTAAAACTCGTAAAATAGTGAAACTCTAATGCAACCATGGAGGTAAGAATATTCATATTTTAAACCACACAAATTTCCTGTGTTCTTTTGGCTTTTATTCCTTTTAGAATATTTCATTTCTCAACAACTAGTATTAGAACTTTGGTTATAAAAGAGCCAAAGGTGTAATGGCAATAATGATGTTTAAAAAAAGGAAAAGTTAGGATCAACAAGTTTGATGGTACCAATTTCAATTTTCGGAAGATGTCAATGGAAGATTACTATAGCAAAAGAAATTTCTTTAGCCTCATTTGGAAAATAAACTAGAATCGATGAATAAGGAAGATTGGGAGTTGCTAGATAAACAAGCCTTGGGAGTCATCCAATTACCATTAACTCAAAATGTTGCTTTCAATGTTCAAATGGAGAAGACCACCATAGGACTAATGGACTCATATATACAAGGAACCATTTGCTTCTAATAAGGTATATCTAATGAGAAAATTATTTAATCTAAAAATGAAATCGGGAACCTCCATTACAAATCATATAAATGAGTTCAACTAATTTCTAGTCAATTGAACTCAGTCTACTTTGATTTTGTTGTCATTATTGTTGGAAAGTTAAAACATCATTATAACTACAATAAGTAGTTTGTTTAGTTCATAACAATTACAATTCAATGTAATTTGAGATTTGATTTTAAGTGAAGATATTCATATCAGAGAATTAAGTATATCATCCAACTTTGGTTCTAGCTTGAGTACTAAAGGTAAAGAAAGAACAATTCAACTTAATGATAATAGAGGTAGACTAAAATCTAGGAAAAAGAGTAAATCAAAATTTCACATTACATACTAGAATTGTGGTTTTAGGTGCCACTTTAAGAAAGACTGCAAGTCATTAAAAGAGAAAAATCATAATAAAGATTTTAATGCAACAATTGAAAATATCCTAAACATTTTGATTTTAGGTGTTGACAATATAATTTAGTCCTAGATTCTAGACTTTGGGGCGTTATTTCACTTAACCTCATATAAAAATTGCATGTAGAATTATATTATTGGTAATTTTGAAAAAAGTTCATCTTATTGATGATAAATTGTTAGATATAATAACAAAGAGTGATGTTCATATGAAGACATTAAATGTATATGTATGGAAGTTGAAAAACATAAGACACATCTTAGGATTGAAAAGAAATTTAATCTTTATAGATAACTTAATGAAAAAGGACATTTTATAATAGTTGTCGATGGGTAGTGAAAAATCACCAAAGGTAGAATAGTGAGTTAATAAGACTAGAATAATCTATATAACCTTAGACATAAAGAATTTTGTAAGAATTATTAAGTTTAGAATTGATTTTAGAATTTGACACTAGAACCCAAACATATGAGTAAGAAAGGAATGGAAGTACTTGCAACAATGGGCAAGTTGTCTAGCATAGAAACTATGGATGTTGGTATTTGTTAGAACTATATTTTCATGAAGTAAAAAAAAAAATATTTCAATTTCTATAAAGTTGGAAAGATACCCAAGTTGCAAAAGCTTAAGCTTTTGCACATTGATGTTTACGCTTCCTCTTTAGTAGCATCCTTAGGTGACTCACTCTATTATGTTACCTTTATTAATGATTTCACTCATGAGTTATGAGTTGACTTTTTAAAAATAATTCTAATATGTTTATGACTTTCAAAAAGTGAAAAATCAAGTAAAGAATAAATCTAATGAAAAAATGAAATGTATAAAATATGATAATGGTGATAAGTATAATAGTAAAGAATTCATGGATTTATGTGCAACTAATGGGATTTGGATGGAGAAAATAGTTCCAAAGATGTCACACTAAAATAATATCCCTAAATGCATGAATAAATCTTAAACTAGTATACTAAGAACATAAGAATACATAATGATTTACAAAAGATATTTTAGGCTGATGCTAATAGCTTATTAATTAATTAAGGATCATATGTCCCCTTGAATGAAGAACTATTATAAGAGACTTAGACCCAAAATAAACTAAATTTTTCACACTTGAAATTTTTTGCTTATATATCTTATGTGTATGTGGACTCTAATAAGAGGGATAAATTAAATTTTAAATCTTATGAGTGTTTTTTTCATTAGGTATAGAATTGATAAATTCATATATCATCTCTAAGATAGTCAAAATAGAAAAATTATTAGAATTTGAGATTTTTTATTTAATAAAGATGTTGTCATTAAAAAAAAACATGTTTTAGAATTTGACAATACAGGGAAGCAAGCCAGAAAAGGGAAATATACTAAGTCGGAGGAAATTTTAAAAGATGATACAAGTAAATGAGTGTCAAAAAATTTTGAAAACATCTGAATATGGTCAAATTTTTTTACATTAATGACATAAGTGATGAAGTTTGATAAAATATCTAAGCTATTATAGTTATTCTCTTCTTCCTTTTATTATTTACTATTAACTAATGAAAATGAGTCAAAATTCTTTGATGAAACAATACAAATTGAAAATTATACCAATTGGAAGTTAGTCATATAAGAAGAAATAAGTTCATTATAAAAAATCATATATTGGAACTAACTCAATTACCAAAAAGCAAATAGACATTAAACAACCAAGTCAAAGAAGAACATTATGGCGGTAAGAGATATAAAGTAAGGTTGGTTATAAATGAATTTTATTGACTACCTTAAAATTTTCTCTCTAGTTTTTAAGATATCAATAATTTGATTAATGTTAAGTATTGTTGCATCTTAGAATTTGCATTTATAACAGTTTGATGTAAAAATAGTTTTCCTTTACAACAATTTAGAAGAAGATAATTACATAATACAATCAAAATGTTTTTCAATTCTCAAAAAGTAAAACCCTGTGTGGAAGTTTAATAAAAAATTGAATGGTTTAAAGTAAACTCTTAAGCAATGATACAAGAAATTTGATGTCTTTATGTGCAATTGTAGTTTCATGAATTATGACATTAATCATTGTTGTTATTTTAAAAATTTTGATAATTACTATGTTATTTTGCTCTTATATATAGATAATATGCTCATTATAAGTTTTACTATTTAGGAGATTAATAACTTGGAGTGAGAATTATCAAATGAATTTACAGTGAAAGATCTCAAAGTTTCAAAGCAAATTTAATGGACGAGAATTGTGAGGAACAAATAAGCTAGTACCTTGAAATTGTAAACTTCTTATATTGAAAAGCTATTAAATTGATTCAAGATGTATGAAGCAAAGCCAATTATTCCTCCTTTGATAAATCACTTAAAACTTTCAAAGAAATAATCACCAAAGACAAATGAGAAGTACAAATACATGTCAAGAGTTGGTAGTTTTATGTATGTTATGATCTATGTCAAACTTGATATAACACATGTAGTGGGAACTATACGTAGGTATGTCTTTAATCTCTGTAAACAATATTGAGAGACTATTAAGTGGATCTTCATTATTTAAAGGGTAGTATAAATGTAGCATTATGTTTTAGAAAGAACGGTATAAACTTGTAAGACTTTATTGACGTAGATCTTAGTAGAAACATTGGTAGCACAAAAAGCATAAAAAGTTATATTTACACTTTGGGTAGTATTGAATGAGTTGGGTATTTAAATTACAAAATATTATCACTTTGTCAACTAATGAAATTGAATATATTATCATCATTGAAACTAATTAAGAATTGATTTGATTAAAGAACTTTCTAGGAGAATTGGGCAAGTTACAGAGAAGCAATATTATTGTCTATAATAGTCATGATGCAATTCATCTTACTAAGAATTTTGTATTATATAAATGAACAAAGCATATATAATTGAAATATCATTTTATATGAGCTTTATTTAAGGATGAAATGTCAACTTTAGAAAAAATATTGAGGCATATTAACTAAATTGGTGGCTATAGAAAAGTTAAAATTTTATGTAATCTCAATTGACTTTTATAGTTAATTATTGAAAAAATATCACTTTAAGATTATTACTTACAAAATGAATTTAATCACATTGTAATAACTACCAATTTAATAATCAGCCTTTAAATAAGAAATTATTATATGGGTTCTAACCTTATTAGTATTATATACAAAATAAATATATAATTTATTTTTTTTAATATAAGAGTTACTATCTTCTTGTACAAGAAAACAATTTATTATATAATTTTAAAATTTTTAAAACAATATAATTCAAACAAGAAGTCGTTGATCTCAGTATTACCGATATTCACTAAAGTCGGTTGTCCAACAATTTTTGCCTTAAAAATCTCTCAGACCATTACCTGCATCCAGAAATCCGCCGAGCACGACAGTTCTCCGCCACCCTGCTTTGCTTCCTTGCAAGCATGCGACCAGCGACTTCCCTTGCCAGTCGATGCTCTCCAAATTTGGAGTACCCTTCTTGGTGTCGTGCTTCTTAATGACCTTAAATCGATCGTTGGGTTTGGAGATGAAGGAGAGAGATAACCTTGAAATGAGATCAAGAGACGTCAATGGCAGCCCTGGTGGTGATCAAGGGAGTGAACTCGGGAAAGTGACCAGAGGTGGAGGACCACCAGCCAATCCAAGATTCGTCGAAGCCATAGACACCAGACTTGCCGACGTGAAGGTTGCTGAGGATAAAGGATAAGCCTTGATTGGCTGCATCCGATTTCACTGAGGTAGAATTAAAAATTCTAATTTAAAAGTTAAAGTTTTTTCCTTTTTTTAATTCTCTTTAGACTTCGATTTCAAGAATTATAATCACATTTCATTTATTTTTAATTAATTTTTTAATTTAAATATTTACTTATAATCTTCTCTTAATTTACCTTAATTTTTATTTATTTATTTATTTATTATTATCATCATTTATTTTTTTAATCTTTATTTATTTATTTATTTATTATTATTAATAACTAATTATATTCTAAAATTCTTTTTAAATTTTATATGGGTTAAACTCAACTCAATAACTCTTTAGTCTCGCATGATTTTCTATTGTTATTTTGTTTTTATTTACATGTTTTTTTTCCTTAACAAAATTAATTAAATTAACAGATTTATTTTTTTAATAAACATGTATATTAAGCTTTTGTGAAAATTGTTTTAGGACTTTCTCGTGGATCTTCCTTAAGTTGGCACGTCCGGTTGAAAATTTCTCGTGATATTGCAAGGTGAGTTTGTTGCCCATATTTAGTCTTACTGTCCATCGTCAAGTGTTTCATGTCCAAATGTTGACCAGAGAATTAGAATATTTGCATGAGTACAGCAAACCAACGGTGATCCATAGAGATCTGAAATCGTCTAATATAGTTCCTGATTCCAACTTCGATGCAAAGGTAAGAAATTTTTTAAATTTGGCATGTGTCTGATCTTTCTTTATAAGACTCTTGAGATGAAGTTAAATTATGTCCACTCTTGATTTTCAGCACCTTCTATCAAGTTCGCTAATCTTTTGTTTTTCCTTCTCCGATAACATTTGTCTTCTGTATTCAGTTATCATATTTTCGTCTTGCCATATCTGATAGCTCACACGACAAGAACAAGCTCAAGGTGTCAGGCACTGTGGGCTACGTTGTTCCAGTGTACATATTACATTGTATGCTTACTTATTGTTATTTATACTCAGCTATGGTCTTTGTATATAATATATAATAAGCCAGCCTAAATCTTTAATTTATACTACATATTATATTTAGAAGTGGAATCTATCGATTTTACCAATCAGATAAACATCAATTATTGTGTCATATTTACAATTTTTAAGCAACTTAAGGTAATAGATAGACTAAATTATCTTGTGAATTCTCACATCAGTGAACTAGGTTTATTTAATTAATTTGTTTTAATGTTCATTTCTCTCTTTTTCTTAAATCCTTTTGTTTGGTATGACATTTTATTACTCAGTAATTCAATTGAAATTTCATATTTTTCAAAATGTTGTCCTAAAATGTTTTAAAAGGTTAAACCTTTGAAATGTTTCATTTTGTCAATTCTATGCTTTATCGTGGCATTGTGTTTCTGGAGGTTCCACGGGGAAGGCGGCCTTTAGATAAATTGGCACCAGCGCTATTCTTGTCTATTGTATCGTGGGTATATTTCCGTTATAATTGTCTTCTCTGTTGGGTATCATCTTGTGAAATGTGTTTTTTTAGTAATGTTATTAATGCTGTAGCTATGTTTTAAATGCAGGCCATGCCTCAGCTTACTAACAGAGCCTCACTTCCGAAAATTGTGGATCCTATGATAAAAGATACGGAGAAGTATTCATTCCATGTTTGTGAACTACAAGTCATAACTTCCCCTAGTTGTATTTCAACTTTCGGCGCCCACTGCTCATGGAATGCCTGTTTTCAGATTTTAAATCTTTCTTGTCTGACTTTGGTAGTTGGGATGGGTAGAAACCTGAACTTGCCTCATGAAATATATTGTATGGATGGAGACCAGATTGATCTGTCATGGCCCAAAAATGATATTCTCCAAAAAATTTTAAAAAAAAATTTGATAACTCTATTGGGTAAGCTTAATTGGTGAAAGGATGATGGTATGTAATCCCAGCTCATATTAAGAATTCAAATATTAGAGCTGTGAACACAAATAATTTTGTGTTTGAGCCATCTCTCTGGATTTTGGCTTGTCATTTAAATGATCCATAAATTAGCAAGGTTATCATGAGTCGTTACAGAAGCTTCTTGTCTTTTAAAAGACCAAAAAAAAAACAAAAAAAACAAGAAAAGAAACATAGTACTTGGGTCATGAAGAATTGAAGGACAACTAGGTGCTCCTCTGAGACTGAGTTTGTTAATTGGATACCAAATTTGTAATTTTGTCCTCATTTCTAAATTTGGAAAATTCTAGAAAATTATTTATACACGATAAAATTCCCTAAGATTCTTCTTTAGGACGATTCATTTTTAAAGTCCGGCTCCAAGCTTGAAAAAACATTTTATGGTAGTCGGCATAGCCAAAGGCTCAATGCCTACTCAGGCGGTGAAGGGATCATTTACATTATAACTTGTTTTTATGTTTACCACCTAACTTTAAATTTTTTGTAATTATACCATTTAACTTTTTTTTTTCAATCTCGCCACTCTCTTAGTTTCACTAGTAGAATCCAAACAGAATGATGGTTTGGCAGGCGAATGTGGCTCTCTTATTTTTCAAATTTGTCATGTAAAAATTTTTAACTAAAAAAAAGAGATAATTAAAATAGCTTGTTGAAAAAGAAAATGAGGTTTTCTCTGTGCTTAGTAATTTAGAGGATGGTATTGTTCTATTGTAACAATTTTTTTGGATAATAATTTATGTTACTGATTTATTCCAAAGCTCAATGTAGACAGGTTACATCAAGGGGTTTTAGGATACGGGGAATAACTTGGATCATGGCCTGATTCTTATTCCCCTTGAACTTAAATCTCTGATACAGTCATTATTTTGTTACATGTGCGATTTGACGGGCAAAACATATGGAACATTCATCTGTTACAATAGTTGCTATTTCTCAAGGATACATGGTTCCCGCGTACTGAAAAGAAATTTCTCAAGGAAACAGTAAATTCTGTAGAGATTTGGAATCTTGTCATGAAAGCCATTAAATTTGAATTTGTGTTCATCCTTGTGTGAATAAAAATTATGGACATTCATCTGTTACAATAGTTGCTATTTCTCTTCTGCTCCAGTCAGAGGATTCACTTATGGAAGGCCAATTAGATGGAATGCAGATTAGGTTCTACAGGCGATGTTTGAAATGTGTCAGAGATGGTATAAGTTAAAATCTTTGAACTATCTCTCGGCAAGAAGCCGTTTCTTTCTCTGGTCCGTATCAAACCATTTTCTTATTTATTATGGTGAGGCTGGCATGGACACTGGCTATTATCATTGTAGTGATTAATGGGTATCCTTCGCTTGATTTCTTCGCATCTGAAGTTAAGTGACTGCTGTCGTGGGTTTTCTGGTTTGCTCGTGCACAGTTGCCTATGTAGCATTGATTGCTTATTTGGCCTCACTTGGCAGTGTTTTTTTTTTTTTTTCCTTAAGTGTATTTTTAAAAGTTAATTATAGTATTTTTAAATTTATCCTATTAATTATCTTATAATTAGTTAACTAGGTGTTATATGTTTGTTATTAAGCATTATAAATCATAATAACAATAATCATTTATTATTATTAAAATTTATGTTCAATATTATTATATTTTATAATTTATTAAGTTAAAATTAATATAAATTAATCTCTTCATTTTATTCATAAGAGATAGTAGATACTATTTATAATAATTTGCCACTTATTACTAATAAAAAATTGGATTGTTTCTGTTATTTTACTATTTAAAATGTACATTAATGAGAAATTCTATTGTATCTTAAAAGAATAATTATTATAATTTGTTATACTATGATAATTTGTCTATGAAAATAAAAATTATTTTTAAAAATAATACATAGTACAATTTAGACACAATACTTTTTTGTTAATTTATTTTTATTTTAATATTATATTATTTTATTAATTAATTTTTTAACAATTTTAAAAATTATTAATATATTATGTTATTATACATATCCTTTTGTTGTCATTGAAAATTATCATGATGAATGATTATGTGTGCTGTCAAAATGTGGGGCAAGCATATAACTTTTTGTGCTTGAGCTAGTAATGTTGGATATGTTGATTATAAGGTATAGAAAAAAAAAAGAAATTACAAGTTTCATTTTTAAAAAGAATAAGTGACCTTTACAAAAGAAAAAAGGTTTAAGAAATTACTAATTAATTTAAATGACCCAACAATACTTCATTAGTTATAATCAAAAGAATATTAAATGACTTAAAGAAAATCTTAAAGGTATATTTTATTGATCTAAAGGTATGTTACTTGTTTAAATTTTCTTGTTGTCCTTTCAAGGAAAATGTGAAAATATGGTAAATGTTGGTCCTAATTTTGTTAAAATTAGAGTTATTGATGATTGATACAATATATGAGCCTTTAGCCTTTTTGTGTCTTATTAGTAATTTGAATGATTTGGAACATTGAGTCTTTTAAATATTCTCTATGCTTAAGGTATGAGTCATTATATACATATTTTTATATGCATTAGGCTACTCAATCTTAAAGGTTTTAGTGCAATTATAATAAACATATGTAATTATTATATGGAAAATAAATGAAAATTTTTCTTAACATTATTGACTTATATTTTAAGTGTTTATTATTAATTATAATTTTTCTCGTAAAAGATCCTAGTAAAAATTTGATAGAAATTGTAATTTTAGTGGGATGTTTTTCAATTACTAACAATTCATATACTAATAATGCTTATATGAATAAATTATATGTTGTAAGTGTTGGTAAATGTGTGCTAATTTGCCTTTGAAGAGTATTAATTTGGGTCATAAGCTTCATGCTTACAACTGACTATAATATATTTTATAGTGAATTTTTGTTATATCGAAAGAGTATAATGATGTTAACTAAATTTTTGATTCAAATAAGATATGTTCACTTTTATAAGTGAAGTGGTGGTTTGAAAGACTAATAAACAAATAATTCTTATTTGATCTATATTAAATCTAAGTTGTAGCCATATAGATAACTAATATTAGGACAAATTGGCTAAGATATTTTCTAATGAATATTCCATTATAGGTAAAAATAATACTATAAGTATCAATGTGAGAATCAAGTTTTTATTGTTTATATACTAAAACCAAGTCATAAGGTGGAGAAAATAGATATATTTGTCTAAAAAATGAATTATTAAAATAGTTGAGTAATAAAATAATATCACTTGATTTTTTTATGGTTATAGATAATTTAAGATGATCCTCTAGCTAAGTCACTAAGTAAAAAATTAGTGAAAATTAAATCAAAGAGAATGAGATTAATGCTTATAAAATATAATAAAAAATGATAGAAACCTGACTTATGTAATAGGAGATTCTTTAGAGTTGGTTAATATGAGCAATAATAAGTTAATGATTAACTTTGTATATACTATTGAAATTAAAAGTCTCTTCATATGATATAAAAAGTGAAAAAATTCCAATGTTTGAAAATAAGTTATACTTTTAAGAAATTGTATAATACTTATGAGTGGTGTATTAGTATAATATAGATTTAATTATGTCAAAGTGAAATGTGATTATTCTTATAAAATCTTAAGTAAAATCTCTAAAATATTCATGAAAATAAACCAATTGTATGCATAACCTAATAGCACTAATCACGTTAAACAATATAATGTTAGAAAATATAACATGAAGATAATTTCACTAAAAGTGATAAAAAACTTATAGTTTATAAAAAATTTTATTTCACTATATTTTTGAATATCAATCCTTATATATCATAATTTTTAGTTCATAGTAAAAAAAAATACCAAAGATGATGTACTATATTTTAACTTATCATAATTAGTTTTTTAAAATAATAAGATATTATTGTAAATTAGTACATTTTCAATGACTAATTACTATATTTTTAGAATTAGTCAACTAGTTGTTTTATTACCGTTGAATTAAGTATTTTATGAGCATTGAACTAATCATTTTATAACTATTGAACTAGTCATTATGTGTTTATTATTAGTTATTATAAATCATAATAATATTAGTTTTATTATTATTAAAATCTATATTCAATATTATTATAATTTATGAATTATTAAATTATAACTAATATATCATTCACAACAATTTATAGTTTGTTATTAAGTTAATTAAAAGATTAAGTTGTTTCTATTACTTTTCTATGAGAGATGTTTTAGATATGATATTTTTTTTGTTAACTTATTTTTATTACACTAAAATTTTATTTTATTGATTAATTTTCTAACAAATTTTTTATCCCCTTAAACTAAGTTAGAACTATTCAATATTAGTGTGTTTTTCATTAACTATTTTAATTATTATTATTATTAGTCGTTTGTTAAAAACGCCTGCACGACAAATTTGAAAAGTAAAAATGTCACGTAACCCTGTCAAATGATTATTTTGTTAAGTTTTCGATTAACAAAGTAGAGATGTTTAAAATAAATTAAACTTTGTACGATGAAAAATGTAAATACTTTTTCCTTATCTTCACAGAAAAGGATATTAGTACTTTGGGTTGGTTGAAAGTTGAAACTTCGTTGCAAGGCTTTTGAGAGTGCCAATGAAAATTATTACACAATTTCAGGAAAACATAGTAATTGTTCAAATATTTGGCTAAGAAAAAAAAAACCAAAGTTTTTGCTTCCAAGGTATATATACGAATGAGTCACCATTTTTTCAACCGACATTGTGCTATGAGTTGATAATGGCATCTGCAAGGCCTGCGTATTCGGCCAAAGACAATCCAGCCAGTGATATCCTCCTATACTTTGTCATGTATACATACCACTTACCAGCCATGATTTCACTTTTCGGATGGAAAAAAATTGTCCGAACACTATAGTCATTTGCCTGGAAAACAAAACACAAAGCAGTGCACCATTGCTCTACGAACCTGTGATTGCGAAATATTAGACAACACGTCCAGGCAATTTTACTAGTTGATTACGAGAATATTTCAAGTGATTCCGGATACTGCACACCATAATGATGCAGAACTTGAGCTCTCAATTCTCCTTGTGCATGAAACTTGTGTGGCCACCGCCTCACCCACACCGCCAAGGTCTCCCGTCATTTCTCCTCCGTTGGTGCTGGAGCAACTTAGCGGTCAGACCCTTTCTTCTCCAGTGGTATGATTATGATTGGACTCTCACACTTTGTTCTTCGTTTGGGTTTTATTTATTTTTCTGAAAAATAATTGATAATATTTGGGTGATTGGATCGAGCAGCTGGGTATCCCGTTGAAAGTTAATTCTTTCTTTTTCTCTCCCTCTTTTTTTTTTTAACCTTACGTCTATGAGTGGCTGAAGACGGAGCTGGAGAGAAGAATTTCTTACGTTTCTGTATTTTTCATTTAATTATATTTACTTTTTAAATTTTAAATTAAATATCTGGTAGAATACTAAACAGTCAAATTTTGTTTTTGGTATACATGTCCAACGTTCCAACCTAATGAAATCCGTTAGCTTTTCTTAATGCTAAAATAAATTTGTTAAAATAAAATTTTATAATTATTAAATTGTTATTTTAAAATATTAAATTAAACTTTTTAAAATCCCTAAGATTACAAATTTAGTTATACATTAATTTTTTAAATTTTGAAGGTAAATTTATTTGATATTATTATCTTAAAAACATTTCAAAAGTAAAGTTCGTAAAGTCTCCTTAGATGAAACTTTGGCAACATATGAGTTTATTTATTTTGCCCATTGTTCGTCCCCCTCGATGGAGGCAAGGTTTGGTGGTCGTTCGTTCTAGAAAAACTCGGGTGGAGCCGGTTCCCTATGGACTCTGTGACAGAGAGCAAGAAAGCCCTCCAGCTGAGTTCAATTTTCTGTCGAAGGACGCTCGGGGCTGGCGGTCGGATAAAGATAATGTCTCTTCCCTGATGGGACAACTGCCCTAGCGGCTGTTGTGAAAATCCCCAGCATTTCCTTCTTCTTAGCGAACGAAAGGAATAAGGAAGTACTCAGCGTAGAACAACTGCCAAAAGGATAAGCAGAGGACAGTGAAATTGTGGAATGACTTAAAACAGTTTAATTAATTATCAGTTCTTTATCGTCGATTCTTAGAGATGGATTCACTTACCTTCCAGATGAACATGTAAAAGGATGAGATAGATACTTTGTTGCCAAGATGAACAGACCGTGCTCGAAGGCACAAGATGGCAGCGAGTGTGCAATGGCCTATTATCTGCAGGGAAACCAATAATTTTATCATAAGAAGCAAGGGCTTAGCATGCATGCACATATTACTGCCGCAGGCGCACAGGACAGCTGCATGCGTAATTGGGTGGAGATATGCCATATGTACCGTGACAAGCTTGCTTGGTAGGAAGGAAGAAGAAGCTCCGACCCCCACGGCAGCTCCATATGCAATTAACAGCATGTTGATGCAAAGGCCAAATACCTTTTACAGGAATAAAAAGAACCCTCCATTTACTAGTAAGCCAACAACATGGGAGTATTGAAAGATGGAGACTTTCGTTCTCTTTGCAATTTCCTTCATCTCGCAGCGAGTGGATTAAAAGAACTCGATAGTCTTTCGTGTTTCATCTCTAAGTAAGAAAATCAACATAACATCAAATTCTGCATTATTTTAGTAGAACATATTTCTTACTCTTTCTTGTCCTAGGCTGACGGTGAATGATTTAATACCAAAATCTCTATCCCCATCCACATCAGGTATGTCCTGTTAAAATACCAAAAAGGGACAAATCATGATCACGAAGAGGAATGATCATCAATCAAAATTTGTCCCATATTAACTTGCTTGTCCTCTTGCATTATTTAAATTCCCATACTTATGAAAAGAGAAACAGGAGAAAAGTTACTATTTTTTTTCTCCCCCGTTGCAGCTCTGAGTTCTATATAGAAAAAAAAAAGAAAAAAAGTCATTTGTTGTGTTTTCTCGTGTCTATTTAGCCGTTTTAGGAGTTTAAGTTTTTCAGAACATCTTAAACTGAAAAGTCTGACTATTGACAAGCCTTCAAGATGCTGCTTGAAATACCTGTCTTGGCCAAAAATTTGTTTTTGTTACCTTGAATAATGCAATAACAGCAGAGAAGAAGCACATGAAAGCAGTTGCAAAGACCAACGATCTGGTAATAACTACTGGTTTACCAAGGACGAATTTCTGCGCGTATTTATCACCCCTTGTTAGTCAATTACACGAGGCTTGAAAGTAATATGTAGTGCAATCAACTTTCAGTTTCGATCACGAAAAGTGAGAGGAATTAGTTGTAGAATTCTGAAAAAATTACAGAGTAGAAGGTTTTGGTCGTACCTGGATGTGTACAAAGAAAGCAAGCTGAACAACCACAGCCCTCACAATCAGGATGCAAGATGCTGCAAGAATTGCTTGTTTCTTCCATCTAAGTAATGGAAGCTAAACAAGAACAAAAGGAACATATTTAGGCTATGTATTCTGTGCCATTTGATTACTGCAATATTAGTGTATATTGTTTCCATGGAGGGCTTTTCCACATTGCACAAAACTAACCCCTTTCTAGTCTTCTATTAGAGATTATCGAAGCATTGCAAGCATGACATATAAGGGCATAAGGAACTTACTTCAATGGAGTAAGTGCTCCCTAGCACAAAACTAATGAGGAGGGCAGCAAGAAGTGGAGGGGATTGAAAAATGATTCCCATGGCCAGACTCTGACATTGAATTTAAATAATAGACAAGAAGATGAAAAAAAAAAAAAGGTTTCAAAAGAAAAGAAAGATAATCAGTTATTGGATACTTTTATTTTTTATTTTTGGAGGGTAGAATGTACTATCTAATTACTTGGCTCACATATTTGCCTACTTACCATCGTCACAGATGCAGAAACAATAGTCACACCAGTTGCCATTGAAAAATCGCCCGAAGCAAGTGGGAGATCAGGTTTGTTTATCTAGTAACGCAAAAAAGAAATGTTGAGTAAAGAATCTGAGATTGTTTATGGGCGTGCAACAAAATGATCATATCCAATGTTTTACAAATGGAAGTCTCAGTAATGAGAGTTTGAAGAAATTGGGAAAAAAAAAAAAAACAGTATGCAAAATTTTTAATGTTCATGCTAGCTATGTTATTTTACATCGAATGAATGATTAAATTTGTCTACATACCTTGTCTATTTGGACGTCAAACAATTGGTTCAATCCCACCACGTAAATGTTCATTAAAACTGATGGAATTAAGGCCTGATTCAACAAATAAAAAAGTGTCAAATACACAGCTTAGATTCCTAACACACGGAATTGGTGCTCTTGCGGCCGAAATTTACCTTCAGTAATCCCATAAAAAATGAGAAGGACAACTCAACAATAGATTCTACCGGAAGAAAAGAGACCGAGGTTATTCCTATCAACTGACAAGATAAGAACCACGAAAAGAAACTGGCTTTAGTCGATCTTTCTATTGATTTAATCTTATCTCTAGTAAGCATCCGAGAATTCATATAGTGTTAAAAAGCGGAACTCACAGTGCCAATCACAGTGTGAGGACGTGAGAATAGATAGAAGGCATGCAAGTTCTTATTAAAACTTGACCAAATATGTCCCTCCTCGGGGTTTGATGCATACCCATCTTGTAAAGTAACATGAATACGTCTCTTTTTCAACGATTTACTTGTACTCCCGATTGCAAAATTTACAGTATCACTAAATAATGATGGCAATCTTGAGGAACAAGTGACTAGCTTGTTGCACCGGCCTTGCTTTAGCGTAGAATATACTTGTTTCACCGGCACTTTGGCTGTTACAATGAAACCTGAAAGAAAAAAATTGATCACAAGATGTTACATTGCGTCCCCAAAAGCAAAAGTTAGAATTTAGAATTAAAATTGGAATTCTTCTTCTTGATTCTATTTGAATGGATCATTCATAAAGGATGTAACAGAAAAAGCCTAGACCTCGAAGCTTGACAACATACAGCTCAGAATGTCACAATCTCAAATTAACTGTTTTTCTTCGGGATGCTTTTTTTAATCGATTGTATGGCTAATAGATTTGAAAAATAAGATGTTCGTTTGTAAAATTGAATAGAGAAAAGTTCATTATTCCTGTATAAGTAGTGTTTTTTTTTTTAACTAAAAAAATTTATTTAATGATAAATTAAACATTTGTGAAAATGACAGCTCTGCAAACCGTGCGCTGACAATTTTCTTTTACAATTGAAGTTTCATTAGACCAGACGAAATTGGAAAAGCGTTGGTACTAAAAGAATTTATTCTTCCCTCGATTCTGGCCAGATCAGAAACAACTAATTAAAAACAGTTTCAATTTTCGAGAATGGAATGAAAACGCAATCTCACCAACACCACCAATTTGGAAGGAGAAGAATTAAGTACAATTCAAATTGCACGTATCCCTGGAGAACTGGTGCTTCTGCTTACCATTTTTATAGGTTTCCAAAGGCATCATATTGCATGTCAGTCCACCTGTGAGATTAAAGACACAATATAATGGAGTAATAAAGCAAGTAATCAAATCAAGCTCCCTTACAACAATTATACAATTTCTTGATCGCATCCGAGTCGGACTATCTCGTTCAACAATTTGGCAACTTGAACGATTGAAACAGGAACGCCCGAACATACAGACTACCTCCGTCATAATAGTCGGTCTCACGCGCACTCTTTCTCTCTCTCTCTCCGCCTCAGGGAAGTGAAATTTAGAAGAGAATGGTGCTCTCTGATTTTCCAACTCGACTACTTGCCCAAGATACCATGACTCCTAACTGTCGCTGGGTGCGTGTTTGTGGGTTCCGCTTCAGGTTGGGCCAAACCTCCCAAACGTTTGAATTGTCCTAAATCATGATGTTCACAGTGTATATTACAGGCCCACCATAAGGAGTTTTGTCGATTCTTTCTCTCTTGTTTGGAAGGTGCGAAAATGAAAATTCAGAGACGACTTGTAGTTGTTGAGCATCTGGGGAATGACTTGTCCATAAAACTTTTTTCCTTTCCTATGCGACTTTAAATGGAAGACGAGTGATTTGCATTCATGAGAGTGGAATCTGGACTAGGTATTGGCTATATTAGAAAAAAACAAGGTAGAAAGATTTGCAGTTAGCACCGAAGCCCTCAAATTAATCTCGTTCCAAAAATAGGTTCAGAGATTTTATTTTATTTTTTCCCATCTTATAGACCTGAAATTGACTCAAACATAAACGAATTTCAAGAATTTAGGCTCAAGTCAGTCAATATGTGAATTACTTTTAAAAAAATTAAAAAGAAAAGTAAATAAAAAATTCTAGTATGAAAAATTATTAAAATTAAATTTAAATTGCACTAACTACTTAAAATTAAGTATATTATTAATTAATTTTTTATGCATATCTATTTCTTGTATCCATTGATTTGTGTGTTTTTTCTTTTTTTCTCTCTTCCTGATTCGAGAATATAGGTCCATAAATTTATAATTTTCGTTTCTTAGTCATTTCCGATGTTTTTGGTTAGCTAATGTGGAAATTTTTTATTTTTCCTTTTTGAGTTATAGTATTTGTAGTTGTCTTCCCTTCTTATTTATTATCACTGTTTTTTTTTTTTAATCAGAAAATTAAGAGGTGATCACCCACATTCCGTGAGTTTATATTTTATGCCAACATTTAATTTATTGAAAAATTAAACTTTTAGAGTATTCTATGCATGTCCAACGCTTGGCAATGAAATTTCAGAAGAGAACACTTCTACCTCTATGCTAATATTTGACCTGCCATTTGTTCCACTTTTATTAGACGAAAGTAGTCCTTTTTAAAACAAAACTAACGTATACAAATCCCAACCAAAAGTTTGACTGATGCGGATTCTAGAAACAAATCTTGAAGTTAATGCGGAGGCATAGAAATTTTAGAAATTGGTATAGATACCAAAGAAAAATATAAATTAGTTTCATTAAGGAATAATTAATTATAAAGTAATGTAATAAATATTATTTTTTATGAATGAAAATTAAAGAATATATTTATTACATCATTATGAGTTTTCAATAATTTACATTCCTATTACTAAGAATATCTTCTTATTAACAAAAATAATTGGCACATATATTCCGTTGGGGCATCACTTTTACAAATAATATACAAATAAAAAATTTTCTTGTTAAGGCTGTGTTAAAGAACATTGAAGAAGTTTCTTTGGGGTATACAAGACCTCGGTTCTACTTGACTACGGGACTAGACCTAATAAATTTATTATTGAATTAATAACTTTTCAATTGCTCAAACTTACATTAAAGACTAAAAAAAAGTCCAAGTAAAGTCACAAATATTTAATAAAATAGTGCACAAAAAGTTTAATAACTTTTAATCGTTAATCCGGCCGGTAATACTAAAATGAAGCTCGCTTGACAACCTATGTAACTAAGCCTGTACATTGCTAGCTTTCTATGCTTACATGGTAGCCTCACTAATCAACTTCATTTAGTAGCCTCACTAATCAACTTCATTTAATTGCACTGAATTAGTGTTCATTGGTAGGTTAGTAATTTTTATCTTGCTCAAGTTGTTTCTCTTTGCTCCTCATTTATCTCTCTTCTTACACTTTGATGTTCCTCTCTATCTCTCACACTACATTTCTCTCTCTAAAAATAACAAAGGACGAGAGGAAAAAGAAAGAAGTTTTGAGTTATGTTGTGCCATTGCAATCAATTTGTAATTGTGGAGACATTTTGAACAAATATGAACCTAGGCTGCTGCTTAAGGGGACTTGCCACTTATTCTCCAATAACATGGAAGAAATTTGAAATTTCATGTTTAATTTATGAAAATGTGGTCAATTTTGGTAAATTTTTGTTGTTATGGAAAAGAAAAGATGCTTATACCTTTTTTGAATGGATTAATCCCTTAATTTATTAAAGAGCACATCAAATCATTCTTGCATTGTTAAGGTGGGCTATGGTTGATGAGAATGCATTAAAAAAAAATGTGAAAGAGAGCAAGTCATTTGTTGGTCTTCTTGATTTTTTGTTGTCATCTTTACTATGCTTGCTATTGTAATGATTAGACATATGTAGAGATGGGATGAGATACAAATTAATATTAGTAATGCAAAAGAATGACATGGTAAGATTGAGCACATTCATGGCTACAAATCTTCTGTGTTGAGCAATGAAGCAATTAGAGTCATCAGCCATTTCTACTTTTGTTGGGTACATGTTAAACACAATTCTCAACTCACTAATTGTTTTCTCTCTTCACTTCAAAGTGCTATAGGAGTGAAGCTAAGGATGTGATGCTTGACACTGTATATTACACTAGTGATCACTTTAAGGAGGCTAGAAGTCTCTCCTCCATAAATAAGATCCATCCATGTATAGGTAAGGTGCCTTCCTAATTTGAGGGCAACATCAATGTAGATGCTTCTTTTACCCATAATGCCCCCATCGAAGATGCACATTTGCTTAAGTCTTAAGCTCGAAGGGTGTTTGAAAGAGGAAATATTAGAATTGTTAATCTTTTCTTTTCTCATGGTGTGGATGATTGAGATGATAAAGAGAGGTAAAGAGTTTATGTGTGGTTCTTGTGACATAAGGAGACAAGATATGTATAAGCAAAGAGGGTACCTCCCTTTTGTCTTTTTATGCTACAAAAAGCAAGATAGATAGGAGATTGATAAGTATTACAAAATTTAAGGTAATACTGTGTGTTGTAAAAGTAGTTGTGTATGCGATGTACATCTTTTCTCTTTATTTGAAGCTTTCTTCTTCCTTTTTTAAATATTTAATCCTATCATTTTTTTCTTCTTCTTTTTTTTTTTGTTATTTTTTATGGCCTATACAAATCAAAAGGAGATTGGTTCTAGCCTTTACCCTTGTTAGTTGATCTTATATGGCTCGATATGAAGCTTTAGGTCAACTAAGCCATCATTTAGCATGTTAGTGGCATTGTTATTGGTGGACCTTGCTTGTTGATTGGTGTCATTGTAGCAAAATGAAAAGAGGTGGAGTCTTGCTAGAATAGTTTAGGAAGAGCTACTGCAGTAATCTGAAAGGAGGGGAAAGTATTATTAAAGTAATCTAAAAGAAGGAGAAGAGTTCCCTTTTCTATTTCATAAGAGGGGAAGCATGGTCCATTTCCTTTTAGCATAAAAATTCCCTTTGGATGGCAATACCTATAAGGACTGGATCCTTGCTTAGCATCAAAAGTGTCATATGATAGTAAGTGAAACATTAACAACCAATACATGTAGTATGTTGCGTCATGGTTATATTTATACCAATTGAAATAGCCTTGAGAGATAATTGTAATGGTTATGATAGAGCTAGGGCTAGTAACAACATATAAAGGGAAACCAATATTGGTGAGGTCAATAACAAGGATGATGATAGTAATGGGAATAAGAAGTGTTGTGAAAATGGTAGCTTTTTATGTTGACTTCGCACTATGTCTCCAATTTTGAAAACCAAAAGTATACAATCCTTAGTTCAAGTACTTTATATTGCTATAATTGTGAGGTGACTTAGGAGATCTGTAATAATATGATATATGTACATCCATTGTTGCGAAATACTTGTCCAATATTTGCAATTTTTTTGGTTTTAGCTTCCATCTATTGATGAGAACCATAACGATGATGACTGGAAAGCTCCAATGGATACAAGAGGTCCAATAATACAAACTAATGATGTGAACCGTAGAGATAATGGATGGAAGGCTCCAATGGATGCAAAAGGTCCATTTCATATTCCAGAATGCCCAATAACATGAGCTAGAGCCAAAACAATTAAAGAAGCACTAAATGGGTTGATTAAGGATATTCAGGCCAACCAAGCTTCAAATGGTGCAAATTCAAGTTTGACAAAGAGTAGAGGCCTAATTAATATGATTGAAGTACTTGATGGCCCATAATAAGTAATAGCACTCACTCCTAAACAGGAGTTTATTCTCTGTTATGGAATTTTTCCGTTGTTAGAAATTTCTCAAAATAAGGATTTGTCCTAAGTAGGAATTTGTGCCTCTTTAGGATTGCTATCTTTGCCTATAAATAGGCACCCCCCTTGTAAGCTTTGGAGGATATACAACTTTGAGTGAAATAGAAAGTAAGGGTTTTCTCCCTCGGTTTTTTTGAGAACTAAAGAACTTATCAAGAGGTACTTCTTCTTTTGGCATTCCAATCGACTCATCACTCCCAATTCCTTTTTGTTTTGGAGTGTGGCGTCCATATCCTTCTTAAATACCCTACGTTTCCTTTGAATGTTGGGTCTAGGGTTTGTGTTATTTAACATTGGTTTATCTTTCCTGGTTCATCTTTGATTCCTTGTATGCGTTGGGTCCCTAAGCCACATCTTTTTAGGGTTTTCTGCATCAGTTGGTATCAGAGCCTGGTTTTAAATCAGGTTGAATCCATTCACCCTTCAATTTTTTACCTTGTGATTTATTTATTTCGATTGGGTTTGTGCATTACCATTCAAATACACAAATTTGTTTCTTTGCAATCCTTCTCCCTTTGTTTGTTCGTTAAGCTCATAAACGTGCCAATTCCAATTCCAATTGTGGCATATAAGTATTTTACTGTTATTTCATGTTAATAAAAAAAAAATGATCAATGAAAAAAAAACAAAAGAAAGAAGAAGCAAGGCTTAACTACTTAAGTCATGACTTTTGTGAGTTTAGTTCATTAAATTCATTTGCCTTGATATCTTTTTCATTTTTAATTGCTTGTTCTCCAAATTGTTCAATTCTACGCCATTTGTCATATTTTGTTCAAAATCAATACTCTTGATTTATGTTATTTAGTTCTTTATAGAGCTGAAAGCAGAAATTTGAGTGGTAAAAGGCAAGAGAGAAAGTTCATATAAAGGAAAAGCCATCAAGAGTGTAAACATGAGGGAGTGTGACATCATCTTTTGAGTGAAACACTTGAGGGAGCGTTCTGTGAGGTATCTTAATTATTTTGTGTAAAAGTAATACTATGACGTCCAAAGAAAAAGGTGCAGCTCAGGAGGGAGCTAGTGATGTGTCCTTCATGATCAAAGGTATGCAACAACAATTTGAGCACATGAATACCAGATTTAATGATATGCGGGAGAGGATAGAGGAGCAAGCTAATACAATAACAGAGTTGTAAAGGAGGCATAGGGAGTATAAGGCTCCCAGAGCAAGAAGACAGTTGAGACGTGCCTATGACCATGAAGATGATGTAGACGATGATGAATTTGACGATCAAACTACTGTGGTTAGAACTCTTAACAATAGAAGGGATCGAAGAGAATTTGGGAGGTAAGACACCAATGACCATAATTTGGGCACTATTAAAATGACAATTACTCCATTCTAAGATAAGAATGATCCTGATGTATACCTATAATGGGAGAAGAAGGTTGAATTGGTTTTTGACTGCCACAACTATTCCGAGGAGAAAAAGGTAAAACTTGCTGCAGTTGAATTTACTGATTATGTTATTATTTGGTGGGATCAACTTGTTTTGACTAGGAAAAGGAATCATGAGGGGCCTATTGATACATGAGAGGAGATAAAGGCTATTATGAGGAGGAGGTTTATCCCTAATCACTATTACAGAGAGTTGTACCGAAGGCTGTAAGGGCTCTCTTAGGGCACCAAAAGTGTGGAGGACTACCACAAAGAGATGAAGATTACCATGATTAAGGCAAATGTAGAAGAAGATAGAGAGGTAACTATAGCTCGATTTCTGCAAGGGCCAAATAGGGACATAGCAAACGTGGTTGAGTTGCAACATTATGTGGAATTAGAAGACATGGTGCACATGGCAATGAAAGTTGAAAGACAACTTAAACGAAAGGGTTCTACACAGTTTGTTCAGAATTTGGTTTCTACCTCATCTTAGAAGCGAAATCAGAGTAAAAGGGACAATATGGCCAATTACAAGTCCAAAGCTGAGCTATCCAAGCAAAAGAATGTGGGTTCTAGCAAGGAGGTAGGTAATTTCAAACCCCAAGTAAGTAGAAATAGAGATGTTAAATGTTTTAAGTGTTTGGACAGGGGTCACATTGCATCTCAATGTCCAAATAAGCGTGCAATGATCTTGAGAAGTAATGGGGATGTGGAAACTGAAAGTGAATTAGATGATGATTCTGTGCCATCATCAAAGGCTGAAAGTGATGGAAAGGAGTATCCAGTTAATGGTGTAGCTCTTGTCACAAGGCGAGCATTGAATATGCAAGTAAAGGAAGAAAATGAGTGCAACGAGATAACATCTTTCAGACAAGATGTCTGATCAAGGATAAGGTATGTAGTATGATTATTGATGGTGGGAGTTGCACTAATGTTGCTAGCAAAACTATGGTTGAAAAGTTGAATTTACATACTATGAAGCATCCTAGGCCATATAAACTTCAGTGGTTGAATGAGAATGGTGAAGTTAAGGTGAATGAGCAAGTTCTTATATCATTTTCTATCAGAAGGTACCACGATGAAGTTTTATGTGATGTTGTACCTATGCATGCAGGTCATATTCTACTAGGAATACCATGACAATTTAACAAACGAGTTATGCATGACAGCTTCAAGAATTAATATTCTTTTGTAATGAATGAAAAACCCATCGCTCTTGTACCCTTATAACCTCAACAAGCTTATGAGGATCAATTAAGGATTAAAAATGAGAGTGAACCGAAAAAAGAGATTTATAAAAGAAAAAGAGAGGAGAAAATGTGAGAACACAAGAAAAAGAGATAAAGAGAGAGAGTTTCTATGCAAAAGAAAGTGATTTCAAAAGAGCATTCTATACCAATCAATTTATAATCCTATTTTTGTACAAGGAGGCTTATTTTAACACTAACAAATTTGCCTCATCTTTGCCTAGTGTTGTTGTTGCTCTATTGTAGGAATTCGAAGATGTATTCCCTGACGATGTTCCAAGTGGATTGCCACCTAATAGAGGAATTGAGCATCAAATTGATTTCATCCCGGCTGCATCCATCCCTAACTGGCTAGCATATAAGAGTAATCCTGACGAGATAAAGGAGCTTCAAAGGCAAGTTGAGGAGCTTATTTCCAATGGATATGTGAGGGAAAGCATGAGTCAATGTGTTGTTCCTGTCCTACTTGTACGCAAAAAGGATGGGACTTGGAGGATGTGCATTGACTGTCAAGCAATCAACAAAATCACTGTAAAGTATCGTCACCCCATACCTAGATTAGATGACATGTTGGATGAATTGCATGGTTCATGTGTCTTTTCTAAGATTGATTTGAAAAGTGGATATCATCAAATTAGGATGAGAGAGGGAGATGAGTGGAAAACAGCTTTCAAAACTAAGTACAGTTTGTATGAATGGCTTGTTATGCCATTTGGTCTCACCAATGCACCAAGTACTTTTAGGCGACTAATGAATCATGTTTTGCATCCATTCATTGGTAAATTTGTAGTTGTATATTTTGATGATATTTTGGTCTATAGTAAAACCCTAGAAGAGCATCTGCATCATTTACGTTCCATTGTAAGTATTTTACGTTATGAGAAATTGTATGCTAACTTACATAAATGTTCCTTTTGTACTAATCAAATCACATTTCTTGGCTATATTGCTGTCTCTTATACACATCTAGATGTGTATAAGAGACAGCTGCACCACTCACAGAGCTTATAAAAAAGAACATAAGTTTTAGGTGGGGGTACTGACCAAGATAAAACTTTTAATTGTATCAAGGAAAAATTAAGTTCTGCACCCTTACTTGCTTTATCTAACTTTGCAAACACTTTCAAGATTGAGTGCGATGCTTCAAGTATTGGCATTGGAGCTGTTTTGATGCAGGAAAAGCGCATAATTGCTTATTTTAGTGAAAAGTCAAGTGGAGCAACCCTTAATTATCCTACCTATGATAAGGAGTTGTATGCATTGATGCGAGCTTTGGAGACGTGGCAACATTACCTTTGGCCCAAGGAGTTTGTCATCCATACTGACCATGAATCCTTTGAAGCACTTGAAGGGATAAGGAAAGTTGAACAAAAGACATGTTAGGTGGATTGAATTCATTGAGACCTTCCCCTACATCATCAAATATAAACAAGGTAAGGAAAATGTGGTAGCTGATGCAGTATCTCGCAGGTATGCCCTTATCTCTACACTTACTGCAAACTCATTAGGATTTGAATATATTCAGGGTTTATATGTGAATGATCCTGACTTTGTTGACATGTATGGAGCATGTGAGACGTTAGCCTTTGAGAAGTTTTGTAGGCATAAGGGTTTCTTATTTAAGGAAAATTGTTTATACATGCCTATAAGTTCTTTGAGGGAGTTGGTTGTAAGAGAAGCTGTTGAGGGAGGTCTAATGGGTCATTTTGGTGTTAGGAAAACCCTAGATGTCCTCACTGAACATTTCTTTTGGCCAAGTATGAAATGATATGTTGAGAGGATATGTGAGAAATGCATAACATGCAAACAGGCGAAATCTAGAGTTTTACCCCATCGCTTGTATACCCCTTTACCCATACCTAGTCATCCTTAGGTTGATTTATCTATGGACTTTGTACTAGGATTGCCACAAACAAAAAGGGGTAGAGATTTTGTATTTGTTGTTTTTGATAGATTTTAAAAAATGGCACACTTTATCCCATGCCATAAAACTGATGACGCAAACAATGTGGCTGACTTATTCTTTAGAGAAGTAGTACGTTTGCATGGCATGCCATGAAGCATTGTTTCAGATCGAGATATAAAGTTCTTAAGCTACTTCTGGAAGACTTTGTGGGGTAATTTAGGTACTAAGCTATTGTTTTCAACCACTTGTCATCCACAAACTGATGGGTAAACTGAGGTGATTAATTAAACTCTTTCTACTCTTTTGCGTGCTATTATTCAAACGAATTTGAAAACATGGGAAGATTGTTTACCACATGTCGAGTTTGGATATAATAGGAGTGTTCATTCTGCTACTAGTTATTCTCCATTTGAAATTGTATATGACTTTAATCCGTTGATTCCTTTGGATTTGGTACTTATACTTGTTAATGAGTATGATAGCTTAGATAGTGAATACAAGGCTGACATGATTAAAAAATTGCATGAAAAGGTACGACAATAAATTGAAAAACGAATTGAGCAATACGCATCCTATGTCAACAAAGGACAAAAGAGATTGGTGTTTGAACCTAGTGATTGGGTTTGGGTTCATATGTGCAAGGAACGGTTTCCAGCTCAAAGGCGTTCAAAACTACAACCTAGAGGAGATGGTCCCTTTCAAGTTGTAGCACGAATTAATGACAATACTTATAAGTTGGACCTTCCTGGTGAGTATAATGTGAGTGCAACATTTAATATTTCTGATCTTTCCTATTTTAATGTAGGTGATGATTCGAGGTTGAATTCTTTTGAGGAGAGGGGGAATGATGAGAACCATAATGATGATGACTGGAAAGCTCCAATAGATACAAGAGGTCCAATAACACAAGCTAATGATGTGAACCGTAGAGATGATGGATGGAAGGCTCTAATGGATGCAAAAGGTCCATTTCACATTTCAGAAGGCCCAATAACACGAGCTAGAGCCAAAACAATTAAAGAAGCACTAAATGAGTTGATTAATGATATTCAGGCCAACCAAGCTTTAAATGGTGCGAATTCAAGTTTGACAAAGAGTAGAGGCCTAAGTAATATGATTGGAGTACTTGATGGCCCGTAATAAGTAATAGTACTCACTTCTAAACAAGAGTTTATTCTCTGTTGTGGAATTTTTCCGTTGTTAGAAATTTCTCAAAATAAGGATTTGTCCTAAGTAGGAACTGTCTCTTATACACATCTAGATGTGTATAAGAGACAGCCAATCGACTCATCACTCCCAATTCCTTTCTGTTCTGGAGTGTGGTGTCCATATCCTTCTTAAATACCCTACATTCGTGTTCCTTTGAATGTTGGGTCTAGGGTTTATGTTATTTAACATTGGTTTATCTTTCCTGGTTCATCTTTGATTCCTTGTATGCGTTGGGTCCCTAAGCCATGTCTTTTTGGGGTTTTCCGCATCATCTATGGTATGGATAACCTCTCATTTTTCATTTATCGCAGTTGGTCTCATCTTCTTTATTGATTATAAAAAGGAAGTATAAGCGGAGGAGTTGAAAATGTGAGTAAAAAGCAAAGGATGAAATGATGATTTAGACCTTTACATTAAATCCCTTATATTTATTTATTTTTTTTGCTATTCACATTTTATATTCTTGTGGGCCATAAGTTTTTTTTAGGCCATTTGCAATTTATACTTTTGCATAATAGGAGTTTTGGTGTGAAGATTTACATGTAATAATACTTTAGGAACTTGTCATTGATTAGGTCAATTTGAATGCCTTCTTGATTAAGTAGCTTATAGGTATTGGTCAAACAATTTTTTTCCACAAAGTTGTGTCTCTAACATTTAAAAGTAAGTTTGTCACCAAGATGATGCTTTAAGTTGATAAGACATTGCATTGTTAGAATCAAATCCCCTACATAGAACAATCATGAGTAGACCTTGCAATTAAACGCATTGAGAAGTTAGACTTAGTAGCACTTAAGTTACTATTATGCTTGGAGTCTTTTTTTTTATCTAAAACTTCTAACTTATCCAATCATACTCATACATTTTATTTTCCTATGTGAGATCTTCTTTGATAGCTGTATAAAGTGGCAATATTTGTTTTCTAATGGCAGTATTGTCTTACTGTTGTAGATGAGGCCATATTGTGTTGCTTAAGTAAAAGTGTGGTGAGTTGTATGATATGCCTACAATGCCTCAAGAATTTTTTCATGCAAATGTCTCCTTTTTGGACACCACCTTTCGTAGTCGATTGCATAAAGTCTTGTTAAATGCCTTAATTAAAGAATTAAGAAGGCATTATATTTAAATGATTACATTGTTTGAAATTAAACTTCTCACAAAACTTATCTATCAAGTTGTAGCATTATTTCCTATTATTAGTAATGATGAATTAAAGAAATCCATAATGATAAACCAAATGGATTTAGAAGAAGTTGACATCTTGTGCCTTCTTTGCTTCTTTGATTGGGATTACCTTTGCTCATTTTGAGAAATAATATATAATGACATGTATGTAGAGATGACCTAAAAAAGACTTTGGCAAAGACCTAACAACAAGTCAAGGCCATAACCCTCAAAAGACTAATATGATATTGTTGAATGCAATGACTTTGGTGGTTGATATATGTAGATGGCATGAAAATGATAAGATTGGTAAATTTTGGCAAATTTCATTAAGTTATATACTATCATTGGCCAATAATATATCCCATTCTTTTAATTTTTAAGTGCAACTTAGGTTTAGACTAATGTCCATTACAAACACCAAAATGTGCTTCTTTAGGAGCTCACTTTTCCTTGTCATTACTTAGGCAATAGAGGAAAGCCCCCATCAAAGGGTATTTAATACAAAGTGTATATAAAGTATATGAAGTGAGAAATTTAACATTATACTTCTATATTATAATGACAATCCTTAAAAAGCTTTCCATCCTATAGATAATTGACGATGGGTTGAAACTAGTCTTTAGTCTTGGTAAAATGTTGATTATTCATTATCCTCTTTGGTTAAAGCTATGAATCATTAAGTGGCTCTTTTACAACTCATCAATATTAAAGTTAAGTTCTTTTATGGTATTCTTTGGGATGATGTTGAGAGATAAGCCATCATTAATAAGGATACAACCAATCTTTTACTACTTCATAAATCCTAACATGTAAATAGGTCAATGGTGAGGTTGGGATCCTAGCAAATGATCCTTGTTTGAGAATGCAATGGAGATATAACACTTGGAATAGATTTGCTTTGTTTGATCATTGGCTTGAGTAAGGTCATCTAAAAGGAGAGATTCTGTTGAGCTATAAAGAGCCACATTAGCTTAATTTTCTAACATTTTGAAACATTTCAACACAGTGCAGTTAAGGGTCAAAAAGGAGGAAGATTCATCAATAAGTTAAATACATTTTAACAATAGGATAAATTTGATGAAAAAAAAAATTCGTGTAAACTAAACTATTGCTTTTAAAAGGTCAAGATATATTTGTTAAAAACCATAAAGGTTAGAATATTTTAATATATTAACCTTAATTTTTATGAAGAACCATACAAGCTTGGTTTTGATGCAAAGAAAATGAATAAATGTATTAAAATATTCTAACCTAGAGGTTAAGGAATCTTCTACCCTGCTAAAGGCCATAAAGGCTTGATCTCAAATGGATAAAGGTTTAAAATTTGATGAAAGTTATAAAGACTTGGTCTCAAACTTGGGATTTTTAAGTTTGCAAGGGTTGCAAGGGCTTAATCTCGACTAGATTTTAGGTTAATTAGTACCTAAGTTTCTTGTTAAAAAAATCTATATTAGTGGCAAATGAAGAATATAATTCCTTAAATGCTAATTCTAATTTCAAAGTATAATACATGTTGTACAAGTTGTGTTTATTTTAAGCATTTGAGGCTTTGTAAATTTAGTATTTCAAGGTTTTTATTCAAAAGATCCATATTAGTGATAACTAAAAAGCATCCATTCTAAACCATCAAATTCAAGGTCTTTGGGGGCTAAGAAAGCAAATTTAAAAGAAAGGCTATGAAAAGAAGCAAAATAAAATATTTTCCTTTACCTCTTTGGATGCCCCTTTTGCTAAGGCTTCCCTCTCTATTTATTACAAGTTGAACCTTTGAAAAAATAAATGTTTATCAACTTTATCTAGCCATATGCAATTTATTTAGAAGAGGGTGGCTTTTGGTATTGACAATTTGTCTATGCATTGTTAATTTTGCTTTAACTATAAAGATATAAAGGACATTAACATTTCTTTTTTGAATCCTTTTTTTCTTTATGTTTACATTTTTTACTTTTCAATAAATTTTCCTTTAAGGTAACAAAAGAATTGCAAAATTTCAAAAACTCATGTCATCATAATTCAAAATTTTTATTCTCTTAAAAAAATCCAAAATTGTTTTATATTTTTCAAGTTTATAAATACCATTAATTAAAAAACAATTCCTCATAATCTCTTCTTAAAATTGCAAAAAATTTCATTCCCATATAAATTATTCAATAGCAAACTCCCAATGCATTTTTAATTTCCATTTTATCAAAAATTTTAATTTCAAAATCTCCTTACAAAATTCAAAATTAAAAAGATTGTACATTTTCCATCCAAAAAATTTCAAAAATTCTAAAAAATTCATATCCCCCCTTTTAAATTCCAAAGTCAAGGTTCTCCAAATCTAAATCATTTTCTCCCTGAAGCAATTTAAAGGATAACTTAAAAGGCATCTTAACTCTTTTGATGTGAATGACTACCATTAAAAGTGTTTATTTAGCTTAAAACCCTAAAATCCAAGAAAGCCATTAAAATAAATAAATTTATTAGATATTTCAGTTCCATCCATTTGTAGGTTGTATGCATATTTGCATTGCAACATTGCATATATTTGAGTTGTTAATGATTCAAGTTAAAGGTACCATTTAAAACCTTTATTGTTTCTCTCTTTTCTCTCCTTAAAATTGAAGTATCTATGTCAAATTCTCATTCCTAAACTCTCGTCCAACCTTGTACATATTCCTAAACTCTCTATGTATTCCTAAAATCCTAGTGGGTGGTTTTATGACAAATGTTAGTCATTTACATATCGAGAAAGAAAAAAGGAATTAAAATATAAGCAAGAAAAACATAAAAATGAAGCCAATGAATAATCATATCATTATGAACTTGGTAGGTGTTTGGGTTGTCCATGATATTTGTCAAGCATTATTAGTTTAGAAAATAGTTTAGTTTTATGCCTTGGTGATTTATGGTGTTTTAACCACAACTTAAATGGTTGGTGACAACTCTAATTATCATGGGTAAGGTAGAAAGATTCTCATTTATTAAAATGTGACCATAGGCATTACACTAATATATAAGAATGAATTCGGTTAGGCACCCACAAGTTTATAATTTTTACCAATTTTTGATACTTAAAAGATGTAATCACTATTAATGGCTTATTACCATTTTGTTCAACTTTTAGCGTTAATAACACCTTTGTATTTGTTGTATTCATCATGTCCTTTTGAGAGTGCACTATAAATGTTTGGTGACTCTATTAAGAATATATTCTTGAGAGTTACATTACTATAATTTGGCCTTTTTTTATGTTAATTATTTTTTTTCTCTATATTTCATCTACTCATATATTTTATCCTTACATGCCATGTAAACCTATATTTGTCATTTGTATGTAAACCCCACCTACACACACTCAAAAGGCCTTAAAACCAAGTTAATACCTTTTTCCTTAGGATTTAGATAAGGGATAGTAAAGGAACCTTTGTGTAGCCCTTTGTTGCCATGATGGTTCATGAAATTCTCTCACTTGAATTGTTTTATCCCATTTAACGGGGAAACCTTTTAGGATCCTTTTGGCCTAATCATAGATTTAGAAATCTCATTCATTTGATTTTTAAACCTTAAAGTCATCCTACTTATTAGTTTTAACTCCCTTAGGATAAGGTGACTAAGATTTCCTATCTGATCAAAGCACAAAGTTATCCTTATCTTTCAACTTTTTTTTTTCTTTTTTAATTTCATCTGACATTCCTTTGTATTCATCCAAGCACCATTCACTTTATCCTAGAGTTGACTCTCATTTCCTAGTACGAACTCATCATCATGCTAATCCTTAAAGAATCCTTAGGCTTGTTGGAGTATTCTTTGGAAATTCTTAGGCAGTTAGGAAACTATTCCTAATTAGTCCTTTTTCCATTAACAAACAACTTTAATGTCAAATAGTTTGACTACTCTACCTTTAAAGACTTTGTTAAACCTACCAATTTGTCTTGATGTTAATATATATGTTTTATTGGTCCTAAAAATACTTAAAAGGAGGGAATGGATTGGGTTAATGAAATACACAAGCGTATAATACGTGCAGTATGAAAAATAAAATAATTGTAGCAAGTAAAAGTATGATGTAGTACACAAAAGAATTAATGTAATTAGAATAATGCTAATATTGATTAGACACAAGAAAATAAATTAAACAAATTTAATTTGTAAGACTAACAACCAACTTACATAAAAAAATGTTATAATAAAAAACTTACTAAGTGTGTAAGTTTGTACAAAAAAAAAATAGTTGACATTAAGAAAAGTAAGATATAATGATTTATAAAGGTTTGAAACTCTTATTCTTGTATCATCTCTACAAGATTATTATATTAATAATTTTACATCCATTATTAAGCTCCTTAATAAAGAAGAGACCAATTACAACAATGATTCGATCCTTGATCATATCCAGACAAAAGTCTACAATCTTATTACAACACACTCATACAAGCTTTTAATCTCTTAATTTTACAAACTCAAAATGCTTACAAAATTTTCTTTAAAATTTTACTTGTTCTTAACAATTATTTTTGCTAACTCTTGCAAAAATAACTCAATATAAGTTCCTTGGTATGTTTCTCTCTGTTTTTTTTTTCTTTTCGGTCTTTTGGAATGTGTGTATCAAGCTATAAGCTACCAAAAGAAATAACTTTCTACAACTCGTACTCAATTTTCTTTTAGCGACTATAATCTCTCAATTTTACAACCTTAAAATGTTTACAAAAGTTTCTTTAAAATTTTACTTGCTCTTAACAATTTTTCTTTCTTGCACACTTTTGCAAAAACAACTCAATATAGGCTCTTTGGTGTCTTTCTCTCTCTATTTTTTTAGGTCTTTTGAAATGTGTATGTCAAGTTATAACCTACCAAAAAAAGCCAAGAGAAGGAGTTAATTAGGTTAATGAAGGACACAAATCTATATTAGGTGTAGTGTGAAAAGTATAATGATTGCGACAAATAAAAATATTATGAAGGATATAAATGGATTAATGCAATTACACTAATACTAATATTGGTCAAACATAAGAAAATAAATTAAAAAAAATTAATTTGTAAGGCCAATTACCATTTTATGTAAAAGAAAAATATTAAAATATGTTATAGTAAAAAGCTTGTTAAATTTGTGAGTTTGTACCAAAAAGAAAAAAAGATGGTTAAGATTAAGAAGAGTAAGACACGATAATTTATAAAAGTTCAAAACTCTTATTCCTGCATCCTTTTTCTAAGACCACTAACTTAAAAATTTCAAATCATTATCAAGTTCTCCAATAAATAGGAGACTAATTAAAGTAATAATGAGATCCTTAATCATAACTATTTAAAATTCTATGACCTTGATACAATACACTCACATAATTGTGTTTTTCAAGCTCTTAATCTCTTAAATTTATGATCTCAAAATGCTCACAAAATTTTCTTTAAGATGTTACTTGCTCTTAACAATTTTTCTTTTTTGCACACTCTTACAAAAGCAACTCAATATAAGCTCTTTGGTGTGTTTCTCTTACAAAATCAAGCTCTCCTTAAGCAAATCACTATAGATGGATTGTATATGTCCCTTAGCAAATCATCTAGCCAAGTGTTCCTAGCAATGGTTGCATATTCTTATGGTGAGAAATTTCTTATACACTACTTTCAAGATAGCCTGATGGGTATAACTTTTCATTAGTACATTAAATAAGATCAAGAGAATATCAAGACATGGAAAGATCTGGTAATTGCCTTTAAAAGAAAATTCAAATATATCTCTAAACAAGAGCCCACCAAATTAGGCCTCTAAGCCATTTGAAAAGAAACTCAAAGAGACTTTTAAGTAGTATGCATAGAGCTAGAACAATATGGCTATTCATGTTTAGTCTTTAATAATAGAAAAGGAGTTTATGTCCATTTTCCTTAATACTCTTAGGGCCAACCATTACGATGGGACCTAAGACAACTCTGTTAACTTAGTAATCAAGAGAGAGAGAGAATTGCTGAGGGCATCTATAAATGTAAGATCACTAATGCCTCCTTTGAGTCTATAATTTCCAAGAAAGCTAATTCCAACAAGAAAGAGGGTAAAGACCATATGGTGGAATAGGGAAACCAATCAAGGCCCTGCCTTCCTTACCAATCTATGGCAATACCTAAAGGTAGTGTAATCCTTAACCATAATTTTAGTTACTAAGTCAATTAGCCCCTTTCTTATACCAAATGACATAGCCACAACTGCCACAATTGAATATTTGCGCATTAACACCTTTGACTAATTCTACGAAACCAAAGAGGCAAGAAAGAAAAATGGTAAACCTAATTTTGTTCTCTTAGAACTATTGCCTTAACCCCTTTGAAATGAGCTAGTTACCATTTTGAAAGGAAATCAACTATAGCCACTTTTTCCCTAATTGTATGATGCCAATGTCAAATATGAGTACCATGTGGAAAAATTAGGCACTTTATTAATGACTATTGGACACTTAAATGAAGAGTCTAAAAATTAAGAGATGGTCAATAGAGTAACTTTATGAAAGCAAAGAAAAAGTGAAATGTTAACATTAATCCTCTACTTAATCATAAGGTAATAAATCAAATTAAGACAATCATAGCTAATGATCACCAAGAATTGAACTTCATAATTCATCTAGAAATTGGCATGTTAGAAGTTAGGGCACTAATATGCAAAGGCCCACCTTTCAAACATTAGAAAAATCCTACTACGCCAAAGATTTTTCAAGTAACCATTTTGCTTTTGGCTACTTCATGGAATTACAATTACTAGTTCAATTCTTAAAATCTAGTATTTACCATTAGAATTAACACCTTTAAACACTTCTAACATTTTTATAGTAGGGAGCATGATTGGCATTGGTAGATGCATTAAAATATATAAAGAGAAGATGTCAAAAAGATCTTTTCATGAAAGACTTAAAAGGAAGAGCTATCAAATAAACAAAGTTCTACGACTAAAAAGTAGCTTTTGACAAAGAAAATGGATAACTGCTCAAATATATCAATCAAAGTGAATAGCAAAATTTTCATTTTGTCTCTCTCAATGAACTCAAAACTACATTTCAAATAATTATTATAAATCCTCAACTAGGCCTATATCTCACTAGAGATTCCTTGGTCAATTTTGATCATATTGTTAATGAAATAGTGGCATATAACTTCAAATCCTTTTAAGATGAGGAAATTCCTACTAAGGATAAAAGCACACCAAGGCCTTACACATCTTAGTTGTTTGCTATTTATGTAACATATCCTGAGTTATTATTGATAATGGATCATCCTTGAATGTTATGTCTAAAGGAACTACAATTTAATTGTTAATTAACATTGCCATTATGATGTCTAGTAATATGATTGTTTAAGAATTCAATGGAACCAAGCAAGAGGTCATTAAAACCATTAAACTTCCCATATAGGTAAGGTCATGCACCTTTAATACGCCTTCTTAAGTCGTGGATATAAGGACAACTTATAGTTTTGATTGGGCTTTCCATAGATTTATTCAATGAGGATATTCCCTTCCATTTTACATCAAAAGGTTAAGTTTATTATGGATAATAAGCTAATTAAGGTCAAAGAAAAATTTAACTTGCCTATTTTTTGACCTCTAAAAGCACCTTATGTTAAGTTAATTGAAGAAGCACTAAAGTATCTTGCAGTTATTTGAAATTACAAATATAATTCCCTGATTAGATAATTCTTTCCCCAGGGTTTTGGCCTAACCATTTAAATAACCATCAAATGCAACAAAGATAATGATGAGAAATGACTATTATCCTAGTAGGAGACTTGGCAAATTCCTTTAAGGTATCATGACCCCTATATAGTGAAGTAGCTTCAAAATTGGAGGCAATTCCAGTCATAATTACATGCCATATACAAGCATGGTTGTGCCTTCAATATACAATCCTAAGTTACATTGCCAATAAAAAGGGCATCAAAATTGAACTCGATAAATTAAGTCTATACAAGAAATATCTACACTTTACACACCAAACAAGGTTTGCAGGTTCTTTAGAAGGTTCCATTACATTATCAAGTTCATGTTTCAATTAATAACAACTTATCATCCTATATTTTATCTACCATGGAAAGTAATCAAAATTAATGGGATGAAAAATGTCAATAAGATTATAACAAAATCAAGCATTTACTATCCAACACTCCAGTTGTGATACCACCTGTTCCAAGTAAACTATTCACATTGTATCTTACTATTTAGGAACCATTTACAACTTATGTATTTGGTTAACATGATGAACCTAGCAAGAAAGAGAGTCATTTATTATCTAAGCAAGAAATTTACCTGTCATGAGATATAATACTTTGACATAGAAAGAATTTTTTGTGCCTTAACATTAATCGCACTTGATCTCTGATAGTACATTTTGTATCATACCACTTGGCTTATCATTAAAGAAAGTACATACTATATCATACTACCTTAACCATACATTTTTGAAAAACTAGCCTTATTAGGGTAAATTGATTGCTAAAAATTCCTCTTATCAAAATATGTTATCTAATATGCTTACTGTAAAGTAATCAAAGGAAGTGCAATTGCTAGATTCCTAGCAGATTGAGCTATCTTAGATTATGAACCAATGTAATTTGGCTTTCCAAAAGAAGACATGTTAGCCTTAAACTAGAATTAGGATGACAAAGAGACAACAAAAGAATGAAAAATATGGTTTAATGGAGCATCAAATAGTACATAATTAACATAAGACTTGCCACCAAGTTACAAATCATATCTTCAACCAACCATATCCTACAAATCTTCTTCATAGGTTAACGTTAGTACAAGCAGTCCCTAACACAACTTTCTTACTACAATTACATAACATCTCCCTCGATTGATGGCTAGCTTGTATGAAATATTGATGAAAAGGAACTTTTTAAGGGCTGCAAGAATAGGTTTCCTTGAAAGAATGTGAGAGAATGAGGGAGTAAGGCTGATAGATCACAAGAATAAATTTTGGGATGATGGGTTTTAGCATAAGGGGATGAGATTTTTTCTACTAGCAATCCTCTTGCCATAAAAGAGATAAGGAACTAACAACATGATTTGATCCAAAATGATGGTTTCAAAATTAAAGGTTTAAGTCTTTTTGATGAAGAGAGCTCTAGGGACTATTGTTTGCATTTCTCATTGGCTTCAGTATGGCTATATAAACAATTTCTTTAGGAACAAAATACCTAGGTTCCATCTCTCGTTTTGTATTTCATTTTTTTAATTAAATTATTATTTCATTATGTATTTGACCATATTTAATGGTCGAACCACATGTCATCTAAAAAAGTCACAAATTGTAACAATATTTAAAGGTTTTGGAAAAATATGAAAAATACAAAAAATTTAGGACTACATTGAAAAATTCACAAAAATTTAGGACTTCGCAAAGGCTTATCCCATCATATATCCCTTAGATTATTTGATGGGCATCCATACAGGAACTGCTAGTTTTTTTTATCTTTGACACAGGCTAAGGAATTGCCTCTTTAGGGTTTCCTACAAGTCTAAGTCTGCAAGATGCCATCAATCCTTTTAAGAGGCTCTTTTCCTATCTAACCAATGGTCGATTTAATTAGTATCAGTCTAATCATCTATAAAGGACTATATACATCAAGAAAAGGCCCACAACCCATTATATGCATAAAAAAAGGCTCAAGGCCAACATACAACAAAGGAGACTTTTAAATTGAATACATCAAGGAAACCCACAACTTGATGTTAGGAGGCCCATAGCCTGCCAGGTTAAAAGGGATGATCATTAAACACATTTGTGCCCATCACATCCAGGTTAGGCCACTATTTCTAAAGGGGACTTAAGAAATCCAAGAATACAAACCCAAAATGCCTAAAAGAAATGGAGAAGCCCATAGGAAAAGTAAGCAATGCTGAGGAAACATGCATATATTGTAAATCCATGACAACCAATCATAACTCGCTAAGCAAAAAGCAATCAAGGACAATACAAAGGTGAGTTACAATAAATCACATAAGTGGAAAAATTCCTATAAAAGAGGGTCTTCCCTTTTGAGAATATATCTCTTTTAGAAGGCTTTTCTTTTAGTAGAAAGAGAATCCCTTGGAAAAGCTCTTCTCATCCCTTTTTCACATAAAATGTAACATTTTCACAAGCAAATACATGTTTTCAAAGTGAGGAGAGCTATGGCATATGCACACTAAAGAAAGAAGCAATCCATATTAAATATCCATTTGTGTAAGGGAAATAAAATCTAAAAGGAAGGAATACAAATCCTTAGCAATCCATATCAACTATCCATTTGTGCAAGGAATCATAGTATTCATCGAAAAAAGAGTAAAAAAATAATTAAGACTAGGCAAGTACACTTTTCTCTTTTTACCTTTAATAAAAATCTTCATTACCAAATTCAAGGAGACCATTTATGGACATAGGATAGTTCAAGCTATCATTTTGATTGAGAAACACCCCTTCTAGGGTTAATAGCCATTTTAAACACCTTGAAAGTTTTAAGGAAAGTCCTTATGGATAAGTATCCAATCTGAGTAGCAGATTTTCCCTTATTCTTTCAGTTTTTTAGCCTCATGGACATTTTTAGTTTACTTTTCTTGCAATTTACTTTCTTCAAATTTTACTATCTTTTTGCCTAAAAAAGGTTGAGGAACATATTCACAAATTAGTATACAACCTAAGTAGAGAACTTTGTTGCATGGTCTTTTTAGCTTTTCAACCATATTTGTGTGCTAACATTGCTACTAACATTATTTCCTAGAAAAGACTAAGAAATGTCCTCCCAAATTGTATTTAATCCATGTAAGGGACTTAGTTTTCAATTTATAATAGTTTTACTAACCCTTACTAATTGTTTTAACACTATTAATATTGTCCTTTTATTCTTTCTTTTTCAGTTGTCATTAACACACAATTACATTACAATACATCACATTCCCCCACTCCTACCATACATTTCCCTTCACAATAGCACATTCACACACATATGCACTCAAACAACAAGTAGATATGCTAAAAACAAAAGGGGTAATAGGATGCTCATTTTGTTGTTTTGCTCTCTAAATCAATCTACAATTAGCATTGCATATCTCTAATATCATTTTAGCACCATGTCATCGAAGAAAATAAAAAAACTTTTAGTTTCATAGTGTCAATTTGGTTTAATTTGGGTCGATTTGCTCTTTGGTGTTGGTGGTACTATTGCATCAAGAAAAGGAAAACAACATGAGATGAGAGAGGGCAAGCCTTTGTCCATTGTTTGATGCATAAATGTATTTATTATCAATTCTTTTAAATTTTACACAGATTTCAATTTTGACCTTTAGATCAATGGGAATGTGCATATGTTGATCTCAAAGAAAATTTTCAAATATGATTCAAATCATCAAGCCAATTAAATCAATCTATAACTTTGAATGATGGTTTAATTGGTTTCATCTCTATGTTAGTTTATATGTGGTTCTAAAAAATTTTAAACAGCTACTAATCGTTTGATTTGAATACTAGGAATAAACCAACCCAAATCCATCCATGTACACATCTAGCCCACACTAAATTATGAGAATTTTTTTTAAAATAGTACAAAAATTTAAATTTAACAAAAAAAAAACTTCAAAATCTATCATATCCTTTTTACATGAAAAAAAAAATTTTAGAGAGATTAAAATTATTATTTAAATTATTTAATAAATAAAATAATTGGTATTTAACTTGTTTTAAAAGTGTATATATTTATATTTATGTATAGATCTATATTAATACTACAAAAATTAAGAGAAAATTGGTATAACACTTATGTAGTATTGTTTACTTAAACTCATAAATCACACAAATCTAATATTATTGTAAGTATATATCTCTCTAATTACATTCAAGAGAAGTTTAGATGGTAAGAAGATTTATAATTAGATCATAAGAGTAGTACTCAAATTTCAAAATTGCTTTCATTCAACTATTAATAAACATAATTACATTAGTGTACGAGTCCATAATTGTCCATCATAATCAAATTATGTGCACAAAGTAACTACATGTTTAATTTTAGTTATTAATCTTATATGTAATTTAAAATACAAAATTTAATTAGATTTCCTAATTAAATTAGAAAATAGTTTTCCAATTCAACATGAAATCTAATTAAATTTAATTCCTCAATCCTAACCCAATTTAAACATTTAATTTTAGTCAAATACAATTTATAATCTAGAAAAAAATCTTTGAATTAAACTTCTTTTAATTTAATATACTAATCAAATTAGATGTTCTAATTCTAAACAATTTAGAACTTTAGTATTACAATTACATTGGATTACTTGGTTTAACAACATCTTTAGAGTACTTGAGAATGTTTTTTGATAGCATTAAAGTATATTCGCAATTTGCATCTATGCTTTGGGCATTGTGCAACAAGTCTTTTCTTATCTTTTAGGACTAATCATTGAGTTATTGCAAATCATCTCTGTTTAAACATCTAACTTTCAATAATATTCAAAGGAAACAAAGGAGACAACTACTAGAAACCTAAACCTTTTTAGGAGAGAGAGAGAGAGAAGGGTAAGCCAAGAGAGAGTTCTAACTCCAAAAACTATTTGGTTGGCCATATAAGGTTGGATTTATAAAAGAACTTTGACTTTGCAAGCCCTAATGTCAATGCTTTATAAATTACATTATAATCTTTACAACTTTAAATATTATATATTTGACCTAAAAGTTTACTAAAGTTTTCAATCAAATCCAACTTATGTACTTCTATGTTCCTTACTAATTTTTTTTTTATATGTTTAACTTATTGAGATCCTAACATATTGATAATTAATATAAATTAAACTCTTTTAATTTATTATTAATTCTTTAATAACACATCATAATGACTCAAATGTCATAAATGTTAAAGTGATTTCACTAATACCTTTAGTACATAGTCTTTTAATATAATTTAATCACTTAGGTTTGCTAATGCTCCAATTAAATGTAAAGTATTAGTATTTATTCTAAATTATATAATTATATTCATCCTCAAATAATGATATGATCATTGATTTATGAATGAGATCATAACTCTTTATGATCTCACTTCAACTTAAATAATGATTTCTTGAATTAATAACTCATTAAGAATAATGAAACATTCTCCTATAATTATTTTAGGATGACAAATACTTTAATAATCATTTAACTATAATCATATAGTTTATGATATGTCCAATGTACATCCCTACAAGCAATTCTTAGTTAGAATAACCCAAAAGTGAGCTCAAATTATACTAATTTTTATATGAAATATTTTGGTGATCTTAAATTTAATTGTCACTTATACAACTATCACATAAAAAATTCTTTATACACACTAGTAATGTTTCATTTAAGAATTCTCACAACAAATCAAATCAATAAATTTGTTCATCAAACAAGCAACCACATGTTTATTTAAATATTTTCATACTTTAGCCTATAAAAACTATTATTTTCTTCAAAAAAAAAAAAACATAACACATGTTAATCTTATAGCTCCATCAATGTCTTGTTTCAATGTAGCATTAATCAAGAATATCTAGAAATAATAGGTATCTTATAATTATTATCTTACTATAATTATATTAGTAAAGTATATTTATTCTACATATATTACTTTTAGAGTTTATTAACAACCATATTATTTATATAAACATATTAAAGATAAAAAATATCTTTTATTAATAACTTTATACATGAAATATCAAATATGTATATAACAAGTAATAGACCTATTGGCTGCTAGGACATACACCAACAGAGAGCAAATCAACAATTCATACAAGACTCAATCATAGTATATAATATATACATAAACAGATCATCTAATTGTAAATATAGATTATATCATGTAAAATAACTGCTACCATGAATATCTAAGTCAGTACTGAGGAATGCCTTTGACAAAATATTGCTGATAAAAAGGCTTCCACGCTTAGATAATAGATAACTAGCTATTGTGTGGACGTCTCAGCACATTAAAATTGTTCATTCCGACAAAACCATCGACGGCCATGTGCCTAAAAAGCTTGCTGGTCCTCCCTTGCTTCAATAATTGAAAATATATGTACAGTGGACAAAGAACGAGAGACATAAAGACACCAAATGAACTGATCATGTTTGTCTGAGTTCACCAGCTGGAATCCACGAAAATGATAGAGGATATCTACCGGTACCACTACCTGAGTTGACAATGAGTTACTGTTTCCCCAATCATGAGAACGGAACTTAATAAATAGAACTTTTGAGCTCATCCAACGGCGTAACTGGTCTAAGCTTGCTTCACTGTTGGCTTTTCGATTAAAAATGTCAAAGATTAACAAAAAGGGCAGGCACATAAGAAACAATGTCTTACTGGGCTTGTTCTTGAGTTTATCTTACACAAGAATTCGGCCCAGATCACTGGCAGACTCGATTTTGTCTGCATTGTCGTAGTGCAAATCTCTTCCTACAGTACACAGTGATTTACCAGCGACAAAGCGAAATCATACAAATTTATTTCTCTTATGGACACATGCATACAAAAATACAGCAAGTCCTTTATCTTCTTTTTTCTACTCTCTTCCTCTCAATCAATCACACAATGTCCACCTCACAATTCCTCTTTAAAAAGGTTGCTCGCTTCCTCTGGTCACCAAGACTTTTAATCAATCTTAGCTCCAGCATTGGCGGCCATGGCTTCCAGGAAGCTCACTTCCGTCGTTATGGTTTTCACCCTCCTTTTCATCTCAACATTCGCCAGTGCTTGTGGTCCTTGCATGCCCAAGAGTCCTCCAGTGGCTCCCCCAGCATATCCAACTTGCCCCAGAGACACCCTGAAACTAGGCGCTTGTGTGGACCTCCTCGGACTCGTCAACATTGTTGTTGGAACCCCAGCTTCAAGCGAGTGCTGTGCGCTGCTTGAAGGCCTGGCTGACTTGGAAGTTGCCCTGTGTCTTTGCACTGCCATTAAAGCAAATGTGCTTGGAATTAAATTGAGTGTGCCGGTTGCGCTAAGCTTACTTGTTAATGTATGCGGCAAATCTATTCCTCCTGGTTTCCAATGTGCATAGCAAGTTAGGGGAGCATGGTCTCTCTCAGTGAATTGGTTTTTGGTTGTGTAACTTGTTACCGTTGGTGTTATAAACCTTCTTCTTGTTGCTTATCGTGGGTTTGTGTGGACCTTCTTGGATATGTATGTTAGTACGTAATTATTCTTTTAGGGTTGTTCTTGAGGGTCTTTTTGCTTAATTACCCAAGCAATTTTTATCTTTGGTGTATTTGGAAATGTAGCATTTGAGGTAGCGCTGCATAGATGTCATTTGTACAAATAAGTAGGCAAGTCTGTTTGCCTTAGTCCTATGTATATGTATTTCATATTTATTTCATTGTTGTTTGTTTCAAGAAGATGGTGTTGTTTAAGAAGGTGCTTGTGGATGCTTACTGCTGTTGTATTTCAAAAAGTAGAAAGTAGTAGTATTTGGTAAACTTTTTTAATGGTTGTTGTTTGCTAATAATCTTCTTAAAATTAGTTAATTTAAAAAGTAGCTCTAAGATATTTTTTAATTAAAATTAATGATTGATAATATTAGACTGAAATACCAATGATTATCCCAAGCTTTATAACTTCTTTTTTTCTCCCATGACTCTAAATTCTCAAGTCTTGATCAACTCTTTGTTTAGCATTCAGGTTATCAAACTAACGTAGGTTGGCTTACATCTTTCAATTTTGATACTAGAGGAACAAAAATCATCACAAAAATCAATGAGAAGAAGGCAAATTAGACGAAAGAAAATTATCTAATGCAATAAAATAGAAACAAAATGCATCAAATATTCATTTTACTATTTAAACAACAATAGCTAGAATCATTAACATTATTTAATAATCAACAACAAGAAAACCAAATGGACCCTAAATCCTTTTTATCTCAAAGAGTTGCTATGATAAAGTCACAAACTTTTTCCTGAAGCGCAAGGCCAAGGTGCTTTGAGATGCTTATTGCAATATTCGGTTCAAGAATTCTAACATATTTCACCTGAACCCAGACAAAAACGCCCAAAAAGAAGAAAAAAAAAGGAGCAATATCAATGTTAATAAGCATTTCCTATGCATTGATGAAAGAGTTGGTTATGATGTATCAAAATTACTCTCATTTTAGCTGAACTTTTATGCTAGATTATAGGCTAAAGGTAGAGAGATTATTTGGGGCAATACCAACATACACAAGGCTTTACACAATATTGTATCTTCTGTGAAGTATTAATATAGTGAAGTTGAGCTTATACTCTAGTTTGGACTTTAACTTATTATTAACAAATGAAGATTACCATCAAAAAATAATTGACAAACCTAAAAAGCATTGTATAAAATTAAGTTTTAAATGTGAAATCATTGACATAGAGATTAATGACTCCTAATTAAACTCTAAAATTAATATCATTATCGATACTAATGACTTGGATTCATTATTAGTTCAATTATATCTCTCAATCCAAATGTTCGCCTCATATTAATTTTTTTAACCATATAAAAGAAAGAAGAAAAGAACAACATAATCACATTAGTGATGGATACAATTAATAAAATAATAGATCTTTTTTAATTTCTCTTTATTCATTAACTCACCTTTTGCATTATTATTTTAAGGTTTAAATTCATTTAACCTCCTTGTGGTTTGTTTATTGTGCAACTAATTTTCTTGGGATTTCAGTTTATACTCTAAACCCATGTAGTTTCTTATTTTAACGATTGAGAGACTTTATTAGCATTTTGTTAAGCTTACTATGAACTTTAGTCAAAAGAACATTATTTCGAATATATTTAAATTTGTTTAGCTAGAATGATAATGATGTCATTTTAATAATTTGTTTAAAGAATTTAAACATGTTCAAAATGACTCCATTTTGACTAAATTCCTTCTATTGAATCAACAAAATCTTAATATAGAATCTCAATTCCTGAAGTAAGAAACCAATGGGGGTTTTAGAGTGCAAATTGAAATCCTAGGGAAGTAAGTTGCAAAAAAGCAAACCAATAAGGGGCAAAATGCATTTAACCCTTATTATAATAATATCTACATCGTTTATTAATGTGTCTAGTTGTATTCATCACTTATGTATTTAAGAACTATTTTTTAAGAAAAAAATAATGATACCAACTTGTGTTGTGAGAGCACAAAACATCATCTATCATAAGGGAATAAAGAAATAACTTTGTGATTAATTTGGTGTGTTATAAATGAAAATTCATATTACATTATAACCAAATGTACATTTGTGTATTGTGATTCTTATTATAATTGTAATTATATATAAAAAAAATTAACATATATAACCAATGATTATAATAATATAACTATTAAGACCAAAAGTGAGATTATTATAGTTAATGAAGAGATTACTAAGTTTAATGAGATCATATATTATACTCAATTACTTTGTGTTTTGATGTATCTTTTATATTTGATTAATATAATTACTTGTTAGACAAATATTATCTTTATTTAAATAATTTTTATTTGATTTATACTTACTATAGAATGATCATTGAATTTCAAATTTAATTTGAGCTAACAATGATGTAAAGATTTTATTTTTTATCAAATTTTTATTTATAGGAAAATATTAAATAAGATCTTATGTGGTCTTAGAGAAAGATGAAAAGAATCATGAAAATTCGAAGTTGGCATAAATTTGGGATTGGTCAACTTATGGTATCAATTGGTCAACTGGAAAAATAGAGAAGATAAGTAGAAAAGAAACAAAAAATTCAAGTCAATTGATTGGACTAGTGCTTACAATTAATCAAATATAAAAAAAGATGAGGAGACAAACATTACAAAGATTTCAGACTGGTCACTAGTTGTTACGATCAACTAGAGGTAATTCAATGACTGAAAGCTTCAACATCGCAAATGTTACAAAGAATTCAGGTCAGTTGACCTAACCAATAATTATAGTTAACCAATAATATTAAATAAGCTAAAAATGCAAAAGCATAAAAAAGTTACAGAGATTTTGGATCGATCAATCTATCTAAGTGTTATAGTTGACCAATACTTGAAAGATAAAGTTTCCTATTTTAAAAATTGATTTTCTTTATCAAAAGAAAAAAAATCTCCAATTATTAGTTTATTATATTTGTCTATAAGAGGGTTGCAAAACTCTTTTGCAGAGTGTGAAAAAAATGTGAAAAAATAGGGAAAGATACTAAAAGCTTTGTATTGAGTTTAGTAATAAATTAAAGAGAAAATGTAAGAAAAAGAAAGATTAAGAGCAAGATGTCATGGAGTTAGGCTTTGGACGTGCTAACCCGCGTGACACTTATACAATCTTGCGAGAGAAGTTGCTAAGTAAGCCTTGAAGAGTTATAACCAACTCAAAAGAGAGAGAAAGTGAGAGGCTTTGAGATAAAGAGAAGGAAAGTAGGCACAAGTGTATAGCAATGTAGAGAATTTTTCTATTGAGAGGTGTGTTTACAAATGGGAGGAATGAGAGTATTTATAGTTGCTTCCCCTCCTCAATGTGTGGCTACAATCACTTATTCTAGAGAATTCTAAGGATAAGCATCTAGATATTTACAATGGAGTATTCTAGAGAGGGACACCTAAGCATTCTTTTAGAATTCTCCTTGCCTTGGGTTGGGGCACCAATTGGGCTAGCATGCAACAAGCGGGCTGGCAGCATACTTGAATCATCCCGTGACACCCTTCCCCACTTATTTTCGCGACGTCCTCTTCGAGTTTTTATCCTTGTAGCGGTGGATGAAATCCGCAAACTGCCAAAGCAGGTCCTTTCGTTCCCAACTAACCTCTTCATCTGGCAAATCTTTCCACTTCACCAAGTACTCGGTGTAGTTAGGAACTCCCCTCCTTCGGATCACTCGATCAGCAAGGATGGATTCCACCTCCTTGTTAGACTTAGTGACCACAGCGGTTGGTGCACGCTTGGACTCACTTCGACTAGGATCCTTGTCGTTACCATGAAAAGGATTTAAAAGACTTACATGGAAGACATTGTGGATTTTGCGCTTCAACGAGAGTTGGACTTGGTAGGCGGCTTTTCCTACATGCTTGGTAACAGGAAATGGACCTTCGTACCTTCTTACCAAGCCCTTGTGCACGATGCGTAGAGACTTAAATTGGTTTGGCAATAACTTCACCATCACCAAGTCTCCTTTCGCATAGGATTTTGTGTGTTGCTTCTTGTGGACTTTGAAAGGTCTTTCACAGTCCAGAAGCTCCACAACAGGTTCTTTGGAGGTTGCTTGCTTCAATTTTGCAAGCTCTGAGGGTTCCATGTAATAAGGGGCCATGGCAGAAGGTTTGGCACCGAGTTCCAGCTCGATGTGGTGATCCACATCTCGTCTTGGAGACAGCTTCTTTGGCAACTCAGGAGGCCTCATGTCCTTGAACTTGGCAAGGACACCTTGGACGGATTGTGGCAATGCAGGAGTAGGTGCTGCTACGTCTTCCTCGTCGCTGAGTTCCCTTGTGGTAGCAACGTGACCGTCACCTAACTCAAGACCCCGTTTGAATTGCAAGGCAGAAATCGTTAATGGTTCCAACTTCCCCTTGCTCTTCAAAGGGATCACTCGGATCTTGTACGTGTCGAGAATCATAAGAGAACTTGAAGCAGGAATGAGAAAAGCATAGGCTTTGCAGAAAAATGCAAGACCTAGCACGACTTTCAAATCATCCATAGGAATGATAGAAAAGTCTAACTTACCCGTCCAGTCTCCAATTTGGACAGCTACTCCTTGCGCTACACCTTGGACAGGTTTTGCCTCTAAATTGACAGCCTTGATGATGCCATTCTCCTTTGTGAGTTTGAGGCCTAGCCATTTGGCCTCTTGGACATCCATGAAGTTGTGTGTTGCTCCCGTGTCCAGCATCACACATGCGGTTTTGCCTTTAATGGCGACGTTTGTGTACAATAGTCCCTTCTCCTTTGGAACTGTTGGAGAGAAAAGCTTTGACAGGTTGCCTAATTGTTGAATGGCTCTCATGTCGAGTTGGGACTCTTCCTTGGATTTCTCCTTGTTGAGTTCCGCGATCATTGCATTCATTGCCCTACGGTTGGGGCAATCCTTCACCCAGTGAGGTTTGTCACAAATGAAACAGGGTTTCGGGGGATTACCAGTGTTACGTTTGCTTGAAGTATGGCCATGCTTGGGATTGTCACTTGAGGATTTCTGGTTTCCACCCTGCTTGCGGCTTGCATCTTGTTTTTGCTCGTTATTCTCTCCCTCACTTCTGTTGGAGTTCGACCTTCTATTCTTGGAAGAGTAATCGATGAGCATTTCGGCAGCAGCAATGACAGCATCTAGAGTCTGCACATCATGTCTGTCTAGCTCTACTCTTGCCCAATCCTTCAAGCCGTCCTTGAAGTAGAAGAGAAGCTCCCTATCAGACATCTCAATTTCAAGCATGATAGTAGTAAATTCCTTGATGTAATCGGAAATACTACCTGTTTGGCTTAAGCGACGTAACTTCCCTCTAGCTTCACTGTCCGCATTGTGAGGCACAAAGTGTTTTTGCAATTCAGCCTTGAATTGCTCCCAGGTGTTGACAATGTATAAACCTTTCTCACGTTCGGAATGCTTCCTTCTCCACCATAGTTGGGCAGCATCCCTTAAGAAGATTAGGGCATTGCATACCTTTGCAAGGTCGTCAACAACCCCTATGGCCTCAAAGTATTGTTCGAGACCGAAGAGAAAGTTTTCCACCATCGTGGCGTTGCAGGTTCCATTGTACATGGCCAGCTTAGGGACCTTCAAACCATGGACAATAGGGGCACTAGTGGTGGCGGCAGTTGTACCACTCGAGTGTGTGCTACTTCGGTGGCGTGACTCCATCTCCCTACGAAGGTCGTGGATCTCTCCTTCCATGAACTTGCGTAGGTTGGACAGCTTTTGATTGATAGAGCATATTCGATCTTCAAAGGTGCGACCAAGATCTTCAATCATAGACCTGGCAGCCCATGTAATCTCAGCGTTCTCATGGGACAAGTTATCGACTTGATCACTAAGATCGCCTACAGCGGAGCTCACATTTGTGATACTCCTCTCCAAGCCAACAACGCGAGACTCCATCGTTTCCTTCGCTGGAACTTTGGATTTGCTGCGCTTGGCTGGGACACCTTGTTCCTCTTGCCCACGAACTTGTTGCTCGAACTGTTGTTCCACAGCAGCAACTCCTTCCTCGCCTGCCATACTCACAACTCAAATAAGAACAAAGTAGGAACTAGAATTACCTTGCTCTGATACCACCTTTCATGGAGTTAGGCTTTGGACATGCTAACCCGCGCGACACTTAAATAATCTTGCAAGAGAAGTTGCTAAGTAAGCCTTAAAGAGTTATAACCAACTCAAAAGAGAGAGAAAGTGAGAGGCTTTGAGATAGAGAGAAGGAAAGTAGGCACAAGTGTATAGCAATGTAGAGAATTTTGCTATTGAGAGGTGTGTTTACAAATGAGAGGAATGAGGGTATTTATAGTTGCTTCCCCTCCTCAATGTGTGGCTACAATCACTTATTCTAGAGAATTCTAAGGATAAGCATCTAGATATTTACAATGGAGTATTCTAGAGAGGAACACCTAAACATTCTTTTAGAATTCTCCTTGCCTTGGGTTGGGGCACCAATTGGGCTAGCATGCAACAAGCGGGCTGTCAGCATACTTGAATCAGCCCGTGAAAAAGAGCTCCAGATTCAAAAGTTAAGATTGTTTTGTTTTTTATCAAATCTCAATTGATAAAAAAAAATATTAAATGAAATCTTAAACGATCTTAGAGAAAGATGGAAAGAATCATACAAATTCAAAGTCGGCCTAAATTTAGGATTGGTCGATTTATGGTATCTATTGTTCATCTAGTAGAAAAGAAAAGAGAAGTAGAAAAGAAACAAAAAAGTCAAGTAGATTAATTAGAGCAATGCTTGTGATCATTCGAATATCAAAAAAGTGGAAAAGAGAAATTACAAAGGTTTCAAACCGATTAACTTGACCAGTTGTTATGGTTAACCAAAGGTAATTCAAGAGTTAAAAGCTTTAAAATTGTAAATGTTGCAAAGAATTCAGGTCAATTGACCTAACTAGTAGTTGCAATCAATCAATGAGATTGAACAAGCTAAAAGCAATTATAGGGATTTGGATCGATCATTCAGTTTAAGTGTTATAGTCAACCAATACCTGAGAGATAAAGTTTACTATTTTAGAAATTGATTTTCTTTATTGAAAGAAAAAAACATCTAATGATTAGTTTGTTAAGTTTATTTATACAAGGGTTGGAAAAGTCTTTTGCAAAGTGTGGAAAAAATGAGGAAAAATGGAGAAAGATATTAGGAGCTTTGTATCGAGTTTAGTGATAGAGCAAAGAAAAAATGTTAGAGGAAGAAAGATTAAGAGCAAGAGCTCTATAGTGAAAAGTTAAGATTGTTTTGTTTTCTTTCAAATCTCTATTAATAGAAAGCTATTAAATGTGACCTTAAATAATCTCAAAGAAAGATGGAAAGAATCATACAAATTTAAAGTTGACATAAATTTAGAAAAGAAACAAAAAATTTAGGATGATTGATTGGACTAGTGCTTGTGGTTAATCAAATATCAAAAACACTGAGAAAAGAAAAATTACAAAAATTTCAAATCAGTTAATCTAACTAGTGGTTGTGGTTAACCATAGGTAATTCAAGAGCTGAAAGCTTTAACATCACAAATGTTACAGAGAATTCAAGTTAGTTGACCTAATTAGTAGTTGTAGTCGACTGATGTGACTGAACAAACTAAAAATGCAAAAGCCTAAAAAAGTTACAGAGATTTTAGATCAATCAATCAATTTAAGTGTTATAGCCAACTAATACTTGAGAGATAGAGTTTCCTATTTTAGAAATTAATTTTCTTTATGAAAATAAAAAAAAATTCCAATGATTAGTTTGTTAAGTTTATCTATAAGAGGGTTGCAAAACTTTTTTGCAAGGTGTGGAAAAAATAAGAAAAAATAGGGAAAGATACTAGAAGCTTTGTATTGAGTTTAGTAATCAATCAAAGAGAAAATGTAAGAGGAAAAAAGATTAAGAGCATGAGCTCTAAGTTGAAAAGTTGAGGTTATGAAAAGGTAGGAGTACTTTAGTTAAAATTGTGAAAGAGCGAGATTACTTTAATAAAAAATAGTGGAACGTGAGTTTCAAAAGTGTGAAAAATTGTTTGTTCTTTTGAAAACTTTGCAAAGAATTTGTTGTAGTTTAGTTCAAGATGACCTAGTTTAAATAGATGTTTTCACCTTATAAAAGAAGAAAGAATTAATGAAGTTGAACTCTTAAAAGATGGACCTTTAGGAGTATATGTAGGTACCTAGTTTAAGCTGAACTATTATAAATCGTTATGTGTACTTTAAATTCCCTTATCTATTTACTTTTAATCATTTACATTACTTTCTTTGCTATTTATTATGTATTATTTTGTTATTACTCTTTGAAGTTAAAATTGAATATGGATCAAGCAATCAAACTGAATAAACTCAATTCATCCCTTTTTAAGTTGCCTTAAGTACTAACAATTATGCATAAAGTTACATCTTTAATATATCAAAGGTTGCATAATTATAAATAACAGAAGAAGTTGAAAATTGTTTACATATAATTATACTATTAGAAATTAGTTTTAACTTATAATATTAATTATTGTAGAAAGTAAGAAAAATATTTATGGAAACTAAAATTACTATTTGTCTTATGACACAAATGTTTATAAGTTAAAATTACAAGGGACCATTGTTAGGCTTTGGATCTAAAATTACAATAATTTTATTACAAAGTGCTATAAATTTCATATGTCCCATATGTAGTACATCACTGTACTGCTATAACCATTATATGTACATTTACAATCTTGTCAAGAGGTTTTACGTGCAAATCAAATCATAAAAATTGCATGAATAAAATATATGAATGTATGGTATTTTTTTTTGTTCAAACCTTACCCAAACTAAACACAGTATAATATTATATTATCATTACTATTGAATAAACGTTGGTGATCTTGTCAAAAGATTTTACATGAATTTGAAAGATGGATTTTTGTTTTTTAAACCCTATTCAAATAGTGTTGGCCACTTTTCCATTATGGTGAAGCTCTTACAAAACAAATCTACAATTGTATCAAAAAAAAAAAAAAACTATAAAACCTTAAGAAACAACAAAATAAGGAAAAAAATATGAAAGAAAAGCAAAAAGGTAAAATTGATTTTTGGCCTAAATATCAACACTTCTCTCTCCCCCTCTCGTCACTTGCTCTTCCTTAAAGTAGAAAGAGAGAGAAAGATGAAGCAACCAAAGCAAATAACATATGACACAAGCTGCTATTCTCAGTTACATTCATACATTATCGTTTTGTCACCAAAAAAAAAAACCAAAAAAGATATTAAAAAAAAAAGTCTATTCTAGAATGAAATGGTGCAAATAGAAGCCACCCATTTCCTTTTAAAAGTCTACTATTCTCTTAGTTGCCTTCAATCTAACAACCAAAAGCCCTGCATGAAGGCTTAGATAAAATGCTTCAATTTAAGTGTAGATAGTAAGAGTTATGGACGAATATACAAAGATCATTAACATATAATGATTGTAAGATCTCTTAATTTCTAAGTTCCAAAGAGATAGAGAGAGATTAAATAATGATGTAGAAATATAATCTATTGAAGCATAAGCACTATGGCTTTGTCCAACCTTCAAGGATGGAATGGAGTTCTACTCCAAAATGGGTAATTTGCTTCAATCCAATTTAAAATTTGGAATTTTGCTATTTCATTTTGTGGTAAATCTATGTAATGTTAAGTGGGGAAAATTAGCCCCACTAAAATCTAAAAATTGGGCATAAGGTTGTAAGAGCTTTTATATTTTCCCCCATTTAGATTTCATTTTTCTCCCACTGATGAGAACCATGATGACTGGAAAGCTCCAATAGATACAAGTGGAACAATAACACAAGCTAATGATGTGAACCGTAGAAATGATGGCTGAAAGGCTCCAATGGATGCAAAAGGTCCATTTCACATTCTAGAAGGCCCAATAACATGAGCTAGAGCCAAAACAATTAAAGAAGCACTAAATGGGCTTATTAAGGACATTCAGGCCAACCAAGCTTTACATGGTGCAAACTCAAGTTTGACAAAGAGTAGAGGCCTAATTAATATGATTGAAGTACTTGATGGCCCGTAATAAATAATAGCACTCACTCCTAAACAGGAGTGTATTCTCTGTTGTGGAATTTTTACATTGTTAGAAATTTCTCAGAATAAGGGTTTGTCCTAAGTAGGAATTTGTGCCGTTTTAGGATTGCTATCTTTGCCTATAAATAGGCCCCCCTTGTAAGCTCTGACGGATATTCGACTTTGGGTGAAATAGAAAGTAAGGGTTTTCTCCCTCGGTTCTTTTGAGAACTAAAGAACTTATCAAAAGGTACTTCTTCTTGTGGCGTTCCAATCAACTTATCACTCCCAATTCCTTTCTGTTCTAGAGTGTGGCGTCCATAACCTTCTTAAATACCCTAGGTTCATGTTCCTTCAAATGTTGGGTCTAGGGTTTGTGTTATTTAACTCTGATTTAGCTTTCCTGGTTCATCTATGATTCCTTGTGTGCATTGGGTCCCTAAGCCACATCTCTTTTGAGGTTTTCCCCATCAGTTGGTATCAGAGCCTGTTTCTAAATCAGGTTGAATCCATTCACCCTTCAATTTTCTACCTTGTGATTTATTTATTTCGATTGAGTTTGTGCATTACCATTCAAATACATAAATCTGTTTGTTTGCAATCCTTCTCCCTTTGTTTGTTCATTAAGCTCATAAACGTGCCAATTCCAATTCCAATTGAGGCATATAAGTATTTTACTGTTGTTTCGTGTTAATCGAAAAAGAAAAAAAAACGAAAAAAAAAAAAGAAAAAGAAAAAAAAGAAGAAGCAAGGCTTAACTACTCAAGTCCTGAGTTTTATGAGTTTAGTTCATTAAATTCGTTTGCCTTCACATCCTTTTTCCTTTTTAATTGCTTATTCTCCAAATTGTTCAATTCTATGTCATTTGTCATATTTTGTTTAGAATCAATACTCTTGATTTAAAGTTCTTTATAGAGCTGAAAGGGGAAATATGAGTGGTAAAAGGCAAGAGAGAAAGTTCATAAAAAGAAAAAGCCATCAAGAGTGTAAACACGAGGGAGTGTGACATCATCTTTTGAGTGAAACATGTGAGGGAGTGTTCTTTGAGGTATCTTAATTATTTTGTGTAAAAGTAATACTATGACATCCAAAGACAAAGGTGCAGCTCAGGAGGGAGCTGGTGATGTGTCCTTCATGATCAAAGCTATGCAACAACAATTTGAGCGCATGAATACCGGATTTGATGATATGCGGAAGAGGATGGAGGAGCAAGCTAATACCATAGCAGAGTTGCAAATGAGGCATGGGGAATATGAGGCTCTTAGAGCAAGAAGGCAGTTGAGACGTGCCTATGAGTATGAAGATGATGTAGACGATGATGAATTTGAGGATCAAACTACTGTGATTAGAACTCTTAACAATAGAAGGGATTAAAGAGAATTTGGGAGGCAAGGCACCTATGAACATAATTTGGACACTATTAAATTGACAATTCTTCCATTCCAAGATAAGAATGATCCTAATGTATACCTAGAATGGGAGAAGAAGGTTGAATTGGTTTTTGACCGCCATAACTATTCCGAGTAGAAAAAGGTAAAACTTGTTGCAGTTGAATTTACTGATTATGCTATTATTTGGTGGGATCAACTTGTTTTGAATAGGAGAAGGAATCGCAAGTAGCCTATTGACACATGGGAGGAGATGAAGGCTATTAGGAGGAGGAGGTTTTTCCCTAATCACTATTACAGAGAGTTGTACCGAAGGCTGCAAGGGCTCACTCAGGGTACCAAAAGTATGGAGGACTACCACAAAGAGATGGAGATTACCATGATTAGGGAAAATGTAGAAGAAGATAGAGAGGTGACTATGGATCAATTTCTGCAAGGGCTAAATAGGGACATAACAAACGTGGTTGAGTTGCAACATTATGTGGAATTAGAAGACATGGTGCACATGACAATGAAAGTTGAAAGGCAACTTAAACTAAAGGGTTCCATACAGTTTGTTCAGAATTCGGTTTCTACCTCATCTCAAAAGCCAAATCAGAGTAAAAGGGACAATATGGCCAATTACAAGGCCAAAGCCAAGCTATCCAAGCAAAAGAATATGGGTTCTAGCAAGGAGGAAGGTAATTTCGAATCCCAAGCAAGTAGAAATAGAGATGTTAAATGTTTTAAGTGTTTGGGCAGGGGTCACATTGCATCTCAATGTCCAAATAAGCGTGCAATGATCTTGAGAAGTAATGGAGATGTGGAAACTGAAAGTGAATCAGATGATGATTCTGTGCCATCATCAAATGCTAAAAGTGATGGAGAGGAGTATCCAGTTAATGGTGTAGCTCTTTTTACAAAGCGAGCATTGAATGTGCAAGTAAAGGAGGAAAATGAGTTGTAACGAGATAACATCTTTCAAACAAGGTGTCTGATCAAGGATAAGATATGTAGTATGATTATTGATGGTGGGAGTTGCACGAATGTTGCTAGCCAAACTATGGTTGAGAAGCTGAATTTACATACTATGAAGCATCCTAGGCCATATCTGTCTCTTATACACATCTTGCTCTATTGCGGGAATTTGACGATGTATTCCCTGACGATGTTCCAAGTGGATTGCCACCTAATAGAGGAATTGAGCATCAAATTGATTTCATCCTGAGTACATCCATCCCTAACAGGCCAGCATATAAGAGTAATCATGAGGAGACAAAAGAGCTTCAAAGGCAGGTTGAGCCGCTTATTTCCAAAGGAAATGTGAGGGAAAGCATGAGTCCATGTGTTGTTCCTGTCCTACTTGTACCAAAAAAGGATAGGACTTGGAGGATGTGTGTTGATTGTCGAGCAATCAACAAAATCAGTATAAAGTATCGTCACCCCATACCTGGATTAGATGACATGTTGGATGAATTGCATGGTTCATGTATCTTTTCTAAGATTGATTTGAAAAGTGGATATCATCAAATTAGGATGAGAGAGGGAGATGAGTGGAAAACAGCTTTCAAAACTAAGTACGGTTTGTATGAATGCCTTGTTATGACATTTGGTCTCACCAATGCACCAAGTACTTTTATGCGACTAATGAATCATGTTTTGCATCCATTCATTGGTAAATTTGTAGTTGTATATTTTGATGATATTTTGGTCTATAGTAAAACCCTAGAAGAGCATCTGCATCATTTACGTTCCATTCTAAGTGTTTTACGTTCTGAGAAATTGTATGCTAATTTACATAAATGCTCCTTTTGTACTAATCAAATCACATTTCTTGGCTATATTGTCAGTGCTAAAGGTGTTGAGGTTGATCAAGAAAAAGTTAAGGCAATTCGTGATTGGCCTACACCTAAGTCAGTTAGTGATGTGCGTAGCTTTCATGGTTTAGCTAGTTTCTAATCTTGAATAAACTTCTTTTAATTTAATATACTAATCAAATTAGATGTTTCTAATTCTAAACAATTTAGAACTTTAGTATTACACATACATTGGATTACTTGGTTTAACAACATCTTTAGAGTACTTGAGAATGTTTTTGATAGCATTAAAGTATATTCGCAATTGCATCTATGCTTTGGGCATTGTGCAACAAGTCTTTTCTTATCTTTTAGACTAATCATTGAGTTATTGCAAATTCATCTCTTGTTTAAACATCTAACTTTCAATAATATTCAAAGGAAACAAAGGAGACAACTACTAGACAACCTAAACCTTTTTAGGAGAGAGAGAGAAGAAGGGTAAGCCAAGAGAGAGTTCTAACTCCAAAAACTATTTTGGTTGGCCATATAAGGTTGGATTTATAAAAGAAACTTTGACTTTGCAAGCCCTAATGTCAATGCTTTATAAATTACATTATAATCTTTACAACTTTAAATATTATATATTTGACCTAAAAATTTACTAAAGTTTTCAATCAAATCCAAACTTATGTACTTCTATGTTTCTACTAATTTTTTTTTTATATGTTTAACTTATTGAGATCCTAACATATTGATAATTAATATAAATTAAACTCTTTTAATTTATTATTAATTCTTTAATAACACATCATAATGACTCAAATTGTCATAAATGTTAAAGTGATTTCACTTAATACCTTTAGTTACATAGTCTTTTAATATAATTTAATCACTTAGGTTTGCTAATGCTCCAATTAAATGATAAAGTATTAGTATTATTCTTTAATATATAATTATATTCATCTCAAATAATGATATGATCATTGATTTATGAATGAGATCATAAACTCTTTATGATCTCACTTCAACTTAAATAATGATTTCTTGAATTAATAACTCATTAAAGAATAATGAAACATTCTCCTATAATTATTTTAGGATTGACAAATACTTAATAATCATTTAACTATAATCATATAGTTTATGATTATGTCAATGTACATCCCTACAAGCAATTCTTAGTTAGAATAACCAAAGTGAAGCTCAATTATACTAATTTTTATATGAATATTTTGGTGATCTAAATTTAATTGTCACTTTACAACATCACATAAAAAATTCTTTATACACACTAGTAATGTTTCATTAAGAATTCTCACAACAAATCAATCAATAAATTTGTCATCAAACAAGCAACCACATGTTTATTTAAATATTTTCATACTTTAGCCTATAAAAAATATATTTTCTTCAAAAAAAAAAAACATAACACATGTAATCTTATAGCTCCATCAATGTCTTGTTTCAATGTAGCATTAATCAAGAATATCTAGAAATAATAGGTATCTTATAATTATTATCTTACTATAATTATATTAGTAGTAAAGTATATTTATTCTACATATATTACTTTTAGAGTTTTATTAACAACCATATTAATTATATAAAACATATTAAAGATAAAAATATCTTTTATTAATAACTTTATACATTAAAATATCAAATATGTATATAACAAGTAATAGACCTATTGGCTGCTAGGACAACACCAACAGAGAGCAAATCAAACAATTCAACAAGACTCAATCATAGTATATAATTATATACATAAACAGATCATCTAATTGTAATATATAGATTATATCATGTAAAATAACTGCTACCATGAATATTCTAAGCAGTACTGAGGAATGCCTTTGAACAAATATTGCTGATAAATAAGGCTTCCACGCTTAGATAATAGATAACTAGCTATTGTGTGGACGTCTCAGCACATTAAAATTGTCATTCCGACAAAACCATCGACGGCCATGTGCCTAAAAAGCTTGCTGGTCCTCCCTTGCTTCAATAATTGAAAATATATGTACAGGGACAAAGAACGAGAGACATAAAGACAACCAAATGAACTGATCATGTTTGTCTGAGTTCACCAGCTGGAATCCACGAAAATGATAGAGGATATCTACCGTACCACTACCTGAGTTGACAATGAGTTACTGTTTCCCCAATCATGAGAACGGAATTAATAAATAGAACTTTTGAGCTCATCCAACGGCGTAACTGGTCTAAGCTTGCTTCACTGTTGGCTTTTCGATTAAAAAATGTCAAGATTAACCAAAAAGGGCAGGCACATAAGAAACAATGTTCTTACTGGGCTTGTTCTTGGTTTATCTTACACAAGAATTCGGCCCAGATCACTGGAGACTCGATTTTGTCTGCATTGTCGTAGTGCAAATCTCTTCCTACAGTTACACAGTGATTTACCAGCGACAAAGCGAAATCATACAAATTTATTTCTCTTATGGACACATGCATACAAAATACAGCAAGTCCTTTATCTTCTCTTTTTTCTACTCTCTTCCTCTCAATCAATCACACAATGTCCACCTCACAATTCCTCTTTAAAAGGTTTGCTCGCTTCCCTCTGGTACCAAGACTTTTAATCAATCTTAGCTCCAGCATTGGCGGCCATGGCTTCAGGAAGCTCACTTCCGTCGTTATGGTTTTCACCCTCCTTTTCATCTCAACATTCGCCAGTGCTTGTGGTCCTTGCATGCCCAAGAGTCCTCCGTGGCTCCCCCAGCATATCCAACTTGCCCAGAGACACCTGAAACTAGGCGCTTGTGTGGACCTCCTCGGACTCGTCAACATTGTTGTTGGAACCCCAGCTTCAAGCGAGTGCTGTTGCGCTGCTTGAAGGCCTGGCTGACTTGGAAGTTGCCTTGTGTCTTTGCACTGCCATTAAAAGCAAATGTGCTTGGAATTAAATTGAGTGTGCCGGTTGCGCTAAGCTTACTTGTTAATGTATGCGGCAAATTCTATTCCTCCTGGTTTCAATGTGCAATAGCAAGTTAGGGGAGCATGGTCTCTCTCAGTGAATTGGTTTTTGGTTGTGTAACTTGTTACCGTTGGTGTTATAAACCTTCTTCTTGTTGCTTATCGTGGGTTTGTGGACCTTCTTGGATATGTATGTTAGTACGTAATTATTCTTTTAGGGTTGTTCTTGAGGGTCTTTTTTGCTTAATTACCCAAGCAATTTTTATCTTGGTGTATTTGGAAATGTAGCATTTGAGGTAGCGCTGCATAGATGTCATTTGTACAAATAAGTAGGCAAGTCTGTTTGCCTTAGTCCTATGTATATGTATTTCATATTTATTTCATTGTTGTTTGTTTCAAGAAGATGGTGTGTTTAGAAGGTCTTGTGGATGCTTACTGCTGTTGTATTTCAAAAAGTAGAAAGAGGTAGTATTTGGTAACTTTTTTAATGGTTGTTGTTTGCTAATAATCTTCTTAAAATTAGTTAATTTAAAAAGTAGCTCTAAGATATTTTTTAATTAAAAATTAATGATTGATAATATTAGACTGAAATACCAATGATTATCCCAAGCTTTATAACTTCTTTTTTTCTCCATGACTCTAAATTCCTCAAGTCTTGATCAACTCTTTGTTTAGCATTCAGGTTATCAAACTAACGTAGGTTGGCTTACATCTTTCAATTTTGATACTAGAGAACAAAAAATCATCACAAAAATCAATGAGAAGAAGGCAAATTAGACGAAAGAAATTATCTAATGCAATAAAATAGAAACAAAATGCATCAAATATTCATTTTACTATTTAAACAACAATAGCTAGAATCATTAACATTATTTAATAATCAACAACAAGAAAACCAAATGGACCCTAAATCCTTTTTATCTCAAAGAGTTGCTTGATAAAGTCACAAACTTTTTCCTGAAGCGCAAGGCCAAGGTGCTTTGAGATGCTTATGCAATATTCGGTTCAAGAATTCTAACATATTTCACCTTGAACCCAGACAAAAACGCCCAAAAAGAAGAAAAAAAAAGGAGCAATATCAATGTTAATAAGCATTTCCTATGCATTGATGAAAGAGTTGTGTTATGATGTATCAAAATTACTCTCATTTTAGCTGAACTTTTATGCTAGATCTATAGGCTAAAGGTAGAGAGATTATTTGGGGCAATACCAACATACACAAGGCTTTACACAATATTGTATCTTCTGTGAAGTATTAATATAGTTGAAGTTGAGCTTATACTCTAGTTTGGACTTTACTTATTATTAAACAAATGAAGATTACCATACAAAAAATAATTGACAAACCTAAAAAGCATTGTATAAAATTAAGTTTAAATGTGAAATCATTGACATAGAGATTAATGACTCCTAATTAAACTCTAAAATTAATATCATTATCGATACTAATGACTGGATTCATTATAGTTCAATTATATCTCTCAATCCAAATGTTCGCCTCATATTAATTTTTTAACCATATAAAGAAAGAAGAAAAGAACAACATAATCACATTAGTGATGGATACAATTAATAAAATAATAGATCTTTTTTAATTTCTCTTTATTCATTAACTCACCTTTTGCATTATATATTTTAAGGTTTAAATTCATTTAACTCCTTGTGGTTTGTTTATTGTGCAACTAATTTTCTTGGGATTTCAGTTTATACTCTAAACCCATGTAGTTTCTTATTTTAACGATTGAGAGACTTTATTAGCATTTTGTTAAGCTTACTATGAACTTTAGTCAAAAGAACATTATTTCGAATATATTTAAATTTGTTTAGCTAGAATGATAATGATGTCATTTTAATAATTTGTTTAAAGGAATTTAAACATGTTCAAAATGATCCATTTTGACTAAATTCCTTCTATTGAATCAACAAAATCTTAATATAGAATCTCAATTCCTGAAGTAAGAAACCAATGGGGGTTTTAGAGTGCAAATTGAAATCCTAGGGAAGTAAGTTGCAAAAAAGCAAACCAATAAGGGGCAAAATGCATTTAACCCTTATTATAATAATATCTACATCGTTTATTAATGTGTCTAGTTGTATTCATCACTTATGTATTTAAGAACTATTTTTAAGAAAAAAATAATGATACCAACTTGTGTTGTGAGAGCACAAAACAATCATCTATCATAAGGGAATAAAGAAATAACTTTGTGATTAATTTGTGTGTTATAAATGAAAATTCATATTACATTATAACCAAATGTACATTTGTGTATTGTGATTCTTATTATAATTGTAATTATATATAAAAATTAACATATATAACCAATGATTATAATAATATAACTATTAAGACCAAAAGTGAGATTATTATAGTTAATGAAGAGATTACTAAGTTTAATGAGATCATATATTATACTCAATTACTTTGTGTTTTGATGTATCTTTTATATTTGATTAATATAATTACTTGTTAGACAAATATTATCTTTATTTAAATAATTTTTATTTGATTTATACTTACTATAGAATGATCATGAATTTCAAATTTAATTGAGCTAACAATGATGTAAAGATTTTAATTTTTATCAAATTTTATTTATAGGAAAATATTAAATAAGATCTTATGTGTGTCTTAGAGAAGATGAAAAGAATCATGAAAATTCGAAGTTGGCATAAATTTGGGATTGGTCAACTTATGGTATCAATTGGGTCAACTGGAAAAATAGAGAGATAAGTAGAAAAGAAACAAAAAATTCAAGTCAATTGATTGGACTAGTGCTTACAATTAATCAAATATAAAAAAAGATGAGGAGACAAACATTACAAAGATTTCAGACTGGTCACTAGTTGTTAGATCAACTAGAGGTAATTCAATGACTGAAAGCTTCAACATCGCAAATGTTACAAAGAATTCAGGTCAGTTGACCTAACCAATAATTATAGTTAACCAAATATTAAATAACTAAAAATGCAAAAGCATAAAAAAGTTACAGAGATTTTGGATCGATCAATCTATCTAAGTGTTATAGTTGACCAATACTTGAAAGATAAAGTTCCTATTTTAAAAATTGATTTTCTTTATCAAAGAAAAAAAATCTCCAATTATTAGTTTATTATATTTGTCTATAAGAGGGTTGCAAAACTCTTTTGCAGAGTGTGAAAAAAATGTGAAAAAATAGGGAAAGATACTAAAAGCTTTGTATTGAGTTTATAATAAATTAAAGAGAAAATGTAAGAAAAAAGAAGATTAAGAGCAAGATGTCATGGAGTTAGGCTTTGGACGTGCTAACCCGCGTGACACTTATACAATCTTGCGAGAGAATTGCTAAGTAAGCCTTGAAAGTTATAACCAACTCAAAAAGAGAGAGAAAGTGAGAGGCTTTGAGTAAAGAGGAGAAAGTAGCACAAGTGTATAGCAATGTTAGAGAATTTTTCATTGAGAGGTGTGTTTACAAATGGGAGGAATGAGAGTATTATAGTGCTTCCCCTCCTCAATGTGTGGCTACAATCACTTATTCTAGAGAATTCTAAGGATAAGCATCTAGATATTTACAATGGAGTATTCTAGAGAGGACACCTAAGCATTCTTTTAGAATTCTCCTTGCCTTGGGTTGGGGCACCAATTGGGCTAGCATGCAAACAAGCGGCTGGCAGCATACTTGAATCATCCGTGACACCCTTCCCCACTTATTTTCGCGACGTCTCTTCGAGTTTTTATCCTTGTAGCGGTGGATGAAATCCGCAAACTGCCAAAGCAGGTCCTTTCGTTCCCAACTAACCTCTTCATCTGGCAAATCTTTCCACTTCACAAGTACTCGGTGTAGTTAGGAACTCCCCTTCCTTCGATCACTCGATCAGCAAGGATGGATTCCACCTCCTTGTTAGACTTAGTGACCACAGCGGTTGGTGCACGCTTGGACTCACTTCGACTAGATCCTTGTCGTTACCATGAAAGGATTTAAAAGACTTACATGGAAGACATTGTGGATTTTGCGCTTCAACGAGAGTTGGACTTGGTAGGCGGCTTTTCCTACATGCTTGGTAACAGGAAATGGACCTTCGTTCCTTCTTACCAAGCCCTTGTGCACGATGCGTAGAACTTAAATTGGTTTGGCAATAACTTCACCATCACCAAGTCTCCTTCGCATAGGATTTTGTGTGTTGCTTCTTGTGGACTTTGAAAGGTCTTTCACAGTCCAGAAGCTACAACAGGTTCTTTGAGGTTGCTTGCTTCAATTTTGCAAGCTCTGAGGGTTCCATGTAATAAGGGGCCATGGCAGAAGGTTTGGCACCGAGTTCCAGCTCGATGTGGTGATCCACATCTCGTCTTGGAGACAGCTTCTTTGGCAACTCAGGAGGCCTCATGTCCTTGAACTTGGCAAGGACACCTTGGACGGATTGTTGGCAATGCAGGAGTAGTGCTGCTACGTCTTCCTCGTCGCTGAGTTCCCTTGTGGTAGCAACGTGACCGTCACCTAACTCAAGACCCCGTTTGAATTGCAAGGCAGAAATCGTTAATGGTTCCAACTTCCCTTGCTCTTCAAAGGGATCACTCGGATCTTGTACGTGTCGAGAATCATAAGAGAACTTGAAGCAGGAATGAGAAAAGCATAGGCTTTGCAGAAAAATGCAAGACCTAGCACGACTTTCAAATCATCCATAGGAATGATAGAAAAGTCTAACTTACCCGTCCAGTCTCCAAATTGACAGCTACTCCTTGCGCTACACCTTGGACAAGTTTTGCCTCTAAATTGACAGCCTTGATGATGCCATTCTCCTTTGTGAGTTTGAGGCCTAGCCATTTGGCCTCTTGGACATCCATGAAGTTGTGTGTTGCTCCCGTGTCCAGCAACACACATGCGGTTTTGCCTTTAATGGCGACGTTTGTGTACAATAGTCCCTTCTCCTTTGGAAACTGTTGGAGAGAAAAGCTTTGACAGGTTGCCTAATTGTTGAATGGCTCTCTATGTCGAGTTGGGACTCTTTCTTGGATTTCTCCTTGTTGAGTTCCGCGATCATTGCATTCATTGCCCTACGTGTGGGGCAATCCTTCACCCAGTGAGGTTTGTCACAAATGAAACAGGGTTTCGGGGATTACCAGTGTTACGTTTGCTTGAAGTATGGCCATGCTTGGGATTGTCACTTGAGGATTTCTGGTTTCCACCCTGCTTGCGGCTTGCATCTTGTTTTTGCTCGTTATATCTCTCCCTCACTTCTGTTGGAGTTCGACCTTCTATTCTTGGAAGAGTAATCGATGAGCATTCGGCAGCAGCAATGACAGCATCTAGAGTCTGCACATCTGTCTGTCTAGCTCTTACTCTTGCCCAATCCTTCAAGCCGTCCTTGAAGTAGAAGAGAAGCTCCCTATCAGACATCTCAATTTCAAGCATGATAGTAGTAATTCCTTGATGTAATCGAGAATACTACCTGTTTGGCTTAAGCGACGTAACTTCCCTCTAGCTTCACTGTCCGCATTGTGAGGCACAAAGTGTTTTTGCAATTCAGCCTTGAATTGCTCCCAGGTGTTGACAATGTATAACCTTTCTCACGTTCGGAATGCTTCCTTCTCCACCATAGTTGGGCAGCATCCCTTAAGAAGATTAGGCATTGCATACCTTTGCAAGGTCGTCAACAACCCCTATGGCCTCAAAGTATTGTTCGAGACCGAAGAGAAAGTTTTCCACCATCGTGGCGTTGCAGGTTCCATTGTACATGGCCAGCTTAGGGACCTTCAAACCATGGACAATAGGGCACTAGTGGTGGCGGCAGTTGTACCACTCGAGTGTGCTACTTCGGTGGCGTTACTCCATCTCCCTACGAAGGTCGTGGATCTCTCCTTCCATGAACTGCGTAGGTTGGACAGCTTTTGATTGATAGAGCATATTCGATCTTCAAAGGTGCGACCAAGATCTTCAATCATAGACCTGGCAGCCCATGTAATCTCAGCGTTCTCATGGGACAATTATCGACTTGATCACTAAGATCGCCTACAGCGGAGCTCACATTTGTGATATCCTCTCCAAGCCAACAACGCGAGACTCCATCGTTTCCTTCGCTGGAACTTTGGATTTGCTGCGCTTGGCTGGGACACCTTGTTCCTCTTGCCCACGAACTTGTTGCTCGAACTGTTGTTCCACAGCAGCAACTCCTTCCTCGCCTGCCATACTCACAACTCAAATAAGAAAAAAGTAGGAACTAGAATTACCTTGCTCTGATACCACCTTTCATGGAGTTAGGCTTTGGACATGCTAACCCGCGCGACACTTAAATATCTTGCAAGAGAAGTTGCTAAGTAAGCCTTAAAGAGTTATAACCAACTCAAAAGAGAGAGAAAGTGAGAGGCTTTGAGATAGAGAGAAGGAAAGTAGGCACAAGTGTATAGCAATGTAGAGAATTTTGCTATTGAGAGGTGTGTTTACAAATGAGAGGAATGAGGGTATTTATAGTTGCTTCCCCTCCTCAATGTGTGGCTACAATCACTTATTCTAGAGAAATTCTAAGGATAAGCATCTAGATATTTACAATGGAGTATTCTAGAGAGGAACACCTAAACATTCTTTTAGAATTCTCCTTGCCTTGGGTTGGGGCACCAATTGGGCTAGCATGCAACAAGCGGGCTGTCAGCATACTTGAATCAGCCCGTGAAAAAGAGCTCCAGATTCAAAAGTTAAGATTGTTTTGTTTTTTATCAAATCTCAATTGATAAAAAAAAATATTAAATGAAATCTTAAACGATCTTAGAAAAAGATGGAAAGAATCATACAAATTCAAAGTCGGCCTAAATTTAGGATTGGTCGATTTATGGTATCTATTGTTCATCTAGTAGAAAAGAAAGTAGAAAAGAAACAAAAAAGTCAAGTAGATTAATTAGAGCAATGCTTGTGATCATTCGAATATCAAAAAAGTGGAAAAGAGAAATTACAAAGGTTTTCAAACCGATTAACTTGACCAGTTGTTATGGTTAACCAAAGGTAATTCAAGAGTTAAAAGCTTTAAAATGTAAATGTTGCAAAGAATTCAGGTCAATTGACCTAACTAGTAGTTGCAATCAATCAATGAGATGAACAAGCAAAAGCAATTATAGGGATTTGGATCGATCATTCAGTTTAAGTGTTATAGTCAACCAATACCTGAGAGATAAAGTTTACTATTTTAGAAATGATTTTCTTTATTGAAAGAAAAAAACATCTAATGATTAGTTTGTTAAGTTTATTTATACAAGGGTTGGAAAAGTCTTTTGCAAAAGTGTTGGAAAAAATGAGGAAAAATGGAGAAAGATATTAGGAGCTTTGTATCGAGTTTAGTGATAGAGCAAAGAAAAAATGTTAGAGGAAGAAAGATTAAGAGCAAGAGCTCTATAGTGAAAAGTTAAGATTGTTTGTTTTTCTTTCAAATCTCTATTAATAGAAAGCTATTAAATGTGACCTTAAATAATCTCAAAGAAAAGATGGAAAGAATCATACAAATTTAAAGTTGACATAAATTTAGAAAAGAAACAAAAAATTTAGGATGATTGATTGGACTAGTGCTTGTGGTTAATCAAATATCAAAACACTGAGAAAAGAAAAATTACAAAAATTTCAAATCAGTTAATCTAACTAGTGGTTGTGGTTAACCATAGGTAATTCAAGAGCTGAAAGCTTTAACATCACAAATGTTACAGAGAATTCAAGTTAGTTGACCTAATTAGTAGTTGTAGTCGACTGATGTGACTGAACAAACTAAAAATGCAAAAGCCTAAAAAAGTTACAGAGATTTTAGATCAATCAATCAATTTAAGTGTTATAGCCAACTAATACTTGAGAGATAGAGTTTCCTATTTTAGAAATTAATTTTCTTTATGAAAATAAAAAAAATTCCAATGATTAGTTTGTTAAGTTTATCTATAAGAGGGTTGCAAAACTTTTTTGCAAGGTGTGGAAAAAATAAGAAAAAATAGGGAAAGATACTAGAAGCTTTGTATTGAGTTTAGTAATCAATCAAAGAGAAAATGTAAGAGGAAAAAGATTAAGAGCATGAGCTCTAAGTTGAAAAGTTGAGGTTATGAAAAGGTAGGAGTACTTTAGTTAAAATTGTGAAAGAGCGAGATTACTTTAATAAAAAATAGTGGAACGTGAGTTTCAAAGTGTGAAAAATTGTTTGTTCTTTTGAAAACTTTGCAAAGAATTTGTTGTAGTTTAGTTCAAGATGACCTAGTTTAAATAGATGTTTTTACCTTATAAAAGAAGAAGAAATTAATGAAGTTGAACTCTAAAAGATGGACCTTTAGGTATATGTAGGTACCTAGTTTAAGCTGAACTATTATAAATCGTTATGTGTACTTTAAATTCCCTTATCTATTTACTTTTAATCATTTACATTACTTTCTTTGCTATTTATTATGTATTATTTTGTTATTACTCTTTGAAGTTAAAATTGAATATGGATCAAGCAATCAAACTGAATAAACTCAATTCATCCCTTTTTAAGTTGCCTTAAGTACTAACAATTATGCATAAAGTTACATCTTTAATATATCAAAGTTGCATAATTATAAATAACAAAGAAGTTGAAAATTGTTTACATATAATTATACTATTAGAAATTAGTTTTAACTTATAATATTAATTATTGTAGAAAGTAAGAAAAATATTTATGGAAACTAAAATTACTATTTGTCTTATGACACAAATGTTTATAAGTTAAATTACAAGGGACCATTGTTAGGCTTTGGATCTAAAATTACAATAATTTTATTACAAAGTGCATAAATTTCATATGTCCCATATGTAGTACATCACTGTACTGCTATAACCATTATATGTACATTTACAATCTTGTCAAGAGGTTTTACGTGCAAATCAAATCATAAAAATTGCATGAATAAAATATATGAATGATGGTATTTTTTTTGTTCAAACCTTACCCAAACTAAACACAGTATAATATTATATTATCATTACTATTGAATAAACGTTGGTGATCTTGTCAAAAGATTTTACATGAATTTGAAAGATGGATTTTTGTTTTTAAACCCTATTCAAATAGTGTTGGCCACTTTTCCATTATGGTGAAGCTCTTACAAAACAAATCTACAATTGTATCAAAAAAAAAAAAAACTATAAACCTTAAGAAACAACAAAATAAGGAAAAAATTTGAAAGAAAAGCAAAAAGGTAAAATTGATTTTTGGCCTAAATATCAACACTTCTCTCTCCCCCTCTCGTCACTTGCTCTTCCTTAAAGTAGAAAGAGAGAGAAAGATGAAGCAACCAAAGCAAATAACATATGACACAAGCTGCTATTCTCAGTTACATTCATACATTATCGTTTTGTCACCAAAAAAAAAAACCAAAAAAGATATTAAAAAAAAAAGTCTATTCTAGAATGAAATGGTGCAAATAGAAGCCACCCATTTCCTTTTAAAAGTCTACTATTCTCTTAGTTGCCTTCAATCTAACAACCAAAGCCCTGCATGAAGGCTTAGATAAAATGCTTCAATATTAAGTGTAGATAGTAAGAGTTATGGACGAATATACAAAGATCATTAACATATAATGATTGTAAGATCTCTTAATTTCTAAGTTCCAAAGAGATAGAGAGAGATTAAATAATGATGTAGAAATATAATCTATTGAAGCATAAGCACTATGGCTTTGTCCAACCTTCAAGGATGGAATGGAGTTCTACTCCAAAATGGGTAATTTGCTTCAATCCAATTTAAAATTTGGAATTTTGCTATTTCATTTTGTGGTAAATCTATGTAAGTTAAGTGGGGAAAATTAGCCCCACTAAAATCTAAAAATTGGGCATAAGGTTGTAAGAGCTTTTAATTTTTCCCCATTTAGATTTCTTTTTCTCCCACTGATGAGAACCATGATGACTGGAAAGCTCCAATAGATACAAGTGGAACAATAACACAAGCTAATGATGTGAACCGTAGAAATGATGGCTGAAAGGCTCCAATGGATGCAAAAGGTCCATTTCACATTCTAGAAGCCCAATAACATGAGCTAGAGCCAAAACAATTAAAGAAGCACTAAATTGGCTTATTAAGGACATTCAGGCCAACCAAGCTTTACATGGTGCAAACTCAAGTTTGACAAAGAGTAGAGGCCTAATTAATATGATTGAAGTACTTGATGGCCCGTAATAAATAATAGCACTCACTCCTAAACAGGAGTGTATTCTCTGTTGTGGAATTTTTACATTGTTAGAAATTTCTCAGAATAAGGATTTGTCCTAAGTAGGAATTTGTGCCTTTTTAGGATTGCTATCTTTGCCTATAAATAGGCACCCCTTGTAAGCTCTGAAGGATATACGACTTTGAGTGAAATAAAGTAAGGGTTTTTTCCCTCGGTTCTTTTGAGAACTAAAGAACTTATCAAAAGGTACTTCTTTTTGTGGCGTTCCAATCAACTTATCACTCCCAATTCCTTTCTGTTCTAGAGTGTGGCGTCCATAACCTTCTTAAATACCCTAGGTTCATGTTCCTTCAAATGTTGGGTCTAGGGTTTGTGTTATTTAACTCTGATTTAGCTTTCTGGTTCATCTTTGATTCCTTGTGTGCATTGGGTCCCTAAGCCACATCTCTTTTGGTTTTCCCCATCAGTTGGTATCAGAGCCTGTTTTTAAATCAGGTTGAATCCATTCACCCTTCAATTTTTTCACCTTGTGATTTATTTATTTCGATTGAGTTTGTGCATTACCATTCAAATACATAAATCTGTTTGTTTGCAATCCTTCTCCCTTTGTTTGTTCATTAAGCTCAATAAACGTGCCAATTCCAATTCCAATTGAGGCATTAAGTATTTTACTGTTGTTTCGTGTTAATCGAAAAAGAAAAAAAAACGAAAAAAAAAAAAAGAAAAAGAAAAAAAAAGAAGAGCAAGGCTTAACTACTCAAGTCCTGAGTTTTATGAGTTTAGTTCATTAAATTCGTTTGCCTTCACATCCTTTTTCCTTTTTAATTGCTTATTCTCCAAATTGTTCAATTCTATGTCATTTGTCATATTTTTTTAGAATCAATACTCTTGATTTAAAGTTCTTATAGAGCTGAAAGGGGAAATATGAGTGGTAAAAGGCAAGAGAGAAAGTTCATAAAAGAAAAAGCCATCAAGAGTGTAAACACGAGGGAGTGTGACATCATCTTTTGAGTGAAACATGTGAGGGAGTGTTCTTTGAGGTATCTTAATTATTTTGTGTAAAAGTAATACTATGACATCCAAAGACAAAGGTGCAGCTCAGGAGGGAGCTGGTGATGTGTCCTTCATGATCAAAGCTATGCAACAACAATTTGAGCGCATGAATACCGGATTTGATGATATGCGAAAGAGATGGAGGAGCAAGCTAATACCATAGCAGAGTTGCAAATGAGGCATGGGGAATATGAGGTCTTAGAGCAAGAGGCAGTTGAGACGTGCCTATGAGTATGAAGATGATGTAGACGATGATGAATTTGAGGATCAAACTACTGTGATTAGAACTCTAACAATAGAAGGATTAAAGAGAATTTGGGAGGCAAGGCACCTATGACATAAATTGGACACTATTAAATTGACAATTCTTCCATTCCAAGATAAGAATGATCCTAATGTATACCTAGAATGGGAGAAGAAGGTTGAATTGGTTTTTGACCGCCATAACTATTCCGAGTAGAAAAGGTAAAACTTGTTGAGTTGAATTTACTGATTATGCTATTATTTGTGGGGATCAACTTGTTTTTGAAGGAGAAGGAATCGCAAGTAGCCTATTGACACATGGAGGAGATGAAGGCTATTAGGAGGAGGAGGTTTTCCCTATCACTATTACAGAGAGTTGTACCGAAGGCTGCAAGGGCTCACTCAGGGTACCAAAAGTATGGAGGACTACCACAAAGAGATGGAGATTACCATGATTAGGGAAAATGTAGAAGAAGATAGAGAGGGACTATGGCTCAATTTCTGCAAGGGCTAAATAGGGACATAACAAACGTGGTTGAGTTGCAACATTATGTGGAATAGAAGACATGGTGCACATGACAATGAAAGTTGAAAGGCAACTTAAACTAAAGGGTTCCATACAGTTTGTTCAGAATTCGGTTTCTACCTCATCTCAAAAGCCAAATCAGAGTAAAAGGGACAATATGGCCAATTACAAGGCCAAAGCCAAGCTATCCAAGCAAAAGAATATGGGTTCTAGCAAGGAGGTAGGTAATTTCGAATCCCAAGCAAGTAGAAATAGAGATGTTAAATGTTTTAAGTGTTTGGGCAGGGGTCACATTGCATCTCAATGTCCAAATAAGCGTGCAATGATCTTGAGAAGTAATGGAGATGTGGAAACTGAAAGTGAATCAGATGATGATTCTGTGCCATCATCAAATGCTAAAGTGATGGAGAGGAGTATCCAGTTAATGGTGTAGCTCTTTTTACAAAGCGAGCATTGAATGTGCAAGTAAAGGAGGAAAATGAGTTGTAAAGAGATAACATCTTTCAAACAAGGTGTCTGATCAAGGATAAGATATGTAGTATGATTATTGATGGTGGGAGTTGCACTAATGTTGCTAGCCAAACTATGGTTGAGAAGCTGAATTTACATACTATGAAGCATCCTAGGCCATATAAACTTCAGTGTTGAATGAGAATGGTGAAGTCAACGTGAATAAGCAAGTTCTTATATCATTTTCTATTGGAAGTACCACGATGAAGTTTTATGTGACGTTGTACCTATGCATGCAGGTCATATTCTATTAGGAAGACCATGACAATTTGACAGGCGAGTTATGCATGACGGCTTCAAGAATCGTATTCTTTTGTAATGAATGAAAAAAACCGTCACTCTTGTACCTTATCACCTCAACAAGCTTATGAGGATCAATTAAGGATTAAAAATGAAAGTGAACAGAAAAAAGAGATTGATAAAAGAGAAAGAAGGGGAGAAAATGTGGGGACACAAGAAAAAGACAGAAAAGAGAGTTTCTATGCAAAAGAAAGTGATGTCAAAAGAGCATTCTATACCAATCAGTTATAATCCTATGTTTGTAAAAGGATGCTTATTTTAACACTAACAAATTTGACCTATCTTTGCCTAGTGTTGTTGTTGCTCTATTGCGGGAATTTGAAGATGTATTCCCTGACGATGTTCCAAGTGGATTGCCACCTATAGAGGAATTGAGCATCAAATTGATTTCATCCTGAGTACATCCATCCCTAACAGGCCAGCATATAAGAGTAATCATGAGGAGACAAAAGAGCTTCAAAGGCAGGTTGAGCCGCTTATTTCCAAAGGAAATGTGAGGGAAAGCATGAGTCCATGTGTTGTTCCTGTCCTACTTTACCAAAAAAGGATAGGACTTGGAGGATGTGTGTTGATTGTCGAGCAATCAACAAAATCAGTATAAAGTATCGTCACCCCATACACTGGATTAGATGAACTGTTGGATGAATTGCATGGTTCATGTATCTTTTCTAAGATTGATTTGAAAAGTGGATATCATCAAATTAGGATGAGAGAGGGAGATGAGTGAAAACAGCTTTCAAAACTAAGTACGGTTTGTATGAATGCCTTGTTATACATTTGGTCTCACCAATGCACCAAGTACTTTTATGCGACTAATGAATCATGTTTTGCATCCATTCATTGGTAAATTTGTAGTTTGTATATTTTGATGATATTTTGGTCTATAGTAAAACCCTAGAAGAGCATCTGCATCATTTACGTTCCATTCTAAGTGTTTTCGTTCTGAGAAATTGTATGCTAATTTACATAAATGCTCCTTTTGTACTAATCAAATCACATTTCTTGGCTATATTGTCAGTGCTAAAGGTGTTGAGGTTGATCAAGAAAAAGTTAAGGCAATTCGTGATTGGCCTACACCTAAGTCAGTTAGTGATGTGCGTAGCTTTCATGGTTTAGCTAGTTTCTATAGATGCTTTTTAAGGACTTTTAACCATTGCTGCACCACTCATGGAGCTTATAAAAAAAGAACATTAGTTTTAGGTGGGTACTGACCAGACAAGGCTTTTAATTGCATCAAGGAAACATTAAGTTCTACACCCTTACTTGCTTTACCTAACTTTGCAAACGCTTTTGAGATTGAGTGCGATGCTTCAGGGATTGACATTGGAGCTGTTTTGATGCAGGAAAAGCGCCTAATTGCTTTTTGTGAAAAGTTAAGTGGAGTAAGTCTTAATTATCCTACGTATGATAAGGAGTTGTATTGCATTGGTGCGAGATTTGGAGACATGGCAACATTACCTTTGGCCCAAGGAGTTTGTCATCCATACTGACCATGAATCTTTGAAGCACTTGAAGGGACAAGGAAAGTTGAACAAAAGACATGTCAGGTGGATTGAATTCATTGAGACCTTTCCCTACATCATCAAATATAAATAAGGTAAGGAAATGTGGTAGCTGATGCATTATCTCGCAAGTATGCCCTTATCTCTACACTTACTGCAAACTTATTAGGATTTGAACATATTAAGGATTTAATATGTAAATTGATCCCTGGG